>APFE030187514.1:5816-25835 GCA_000404065.3 Pinus taeda | reverse complement strand
GCACAAATATCCAATTATTCATAAACCTTCCTAATGAATATATTAAAGTTAAAAATACATTATCTAATGCAGAAAGAGGGGTTTAATGTGCTGAAGGATGGTCATAGGCCTTCAATTAATGTTTAATTTCGAGGTATGGTCCTTAATTTATGTCTAATTTAGAGGCCCATCATACCCCCTTGCTGAAAGTGTTGTTCATCCTCTGAGCAACTTAGTGACCTCATTGTGCCTCATTCATGGCCCTGGTGGCCTCTCTCTTGTGCATTAAGAATCTTGGTTGTAGGTTCTACAAGGACAAGCCCAAAAACATATTTGTGCAAATAAAAATCATTGTTTCTTGAGACCATTAACTTGCTTTCTTGCCCTTATTCAAGATGGGTTCTTGAAAATTTTTCAGTTTTAGCAAGGTCTTCCATATCCTTATCAACCTTCTGCTACCTTGTTCCACCATTTGGACACCTCTAAAACCTTCAAACTGCCTTTAGATGAAAACTAGGACATCCTGTAGTAATTCTTGTCAAAACTACAGGAAACCCTGTTAAAACTATAGGAAACCATTTTTTAGCATAAACGATATTATGAGCCTAGGAAAGGCCCTCAACTTGAATCCCATGCCTTTTTCCCTTTTTTAGGCCTTGGAAAAACGCTAGAAAGAGATTGGAGACATCTTAAAAAACTTATTTTCATCGCCGCAGCTTGAGTTTTGTTTTGATGGTGAATGCCCCAATTCCTTTTGTTGCCTTCTTCTTCTCTCTTGTGGCCTAGATCACTGCCTAATGGCCTTAGAGTTCTCTATTTTGATTAGGTATCTCTTAATCTCTTCCATCTTGGGGGTTAGCATAATTTTTTCATTTATTCCTTCTTGTAGCAACATTTTTCCTTCCTGTAGTAGTCATTCCTCCTCTTTCAGGATCTTCTAACTATATGGGAGTAATGAGAAATGATGAAGAGGGATTGGATGATGATGCTAGGAATCAAAGGGAGAAGTGTAGGTTTGTGAAAATGGAGAGGATACTCTGTTTTTTTTCTTTCAAGAATGAAATGAGATGGATGAATGATGAATAGATAGTGAATATGAAGTGGATGGAGGGCTTGGGTGACTTGGCCTTTGAAAAAATTTCTTCTTTTAACTATTGTCCTCATTGCTTGAAATCATCACCCTTCATAATTTGACTTTTCAACATTACATGAGTGAAGAAGTGAGCTGCAAGTAACTCGTTGAAGGTGGATGAGACTACTAACCCATACTTAGCTTATAAAACCTCATGTCTCATGCATTGACAATAAATTTCTAACTATAATATGCTCAAGAGAAGAGATCAAGAATATTATATGCCTGTACCTACCTAATGGTTGTTGGAGAGACATGCATGTTACTGCTAAGTTGATGTTGATGTGTAGGTGTTGGGGGACCTGTATCAACCTTCCTAAAGGATATATGACCCATTTCTCCATCATATTTCCTCTTGAAGCTTCTTCTCGGCGTTCCTGTAGATGCTATTCGTTAGAGAGTGAAGTCTTTGCTTGTATTTGCTATATGTGTTTTTCTCTTTTTTTCCTCTAATGTTTTTCCTTGATGTGTAGGTATTGGATGGTGATGCTGATGATCATGATGCTGCTACTAAGCTCTGGAGGAGCTTCTTTGACCTTTGGATCTCCATGCTGAAGCTGACTGCAACCTGTTATTTTTTGTTTTGTAGGACAGGCTGCTACAGGATTTCCTACAGGATGTCTTGTAGCTGTCTCTCCCTCAAAAAAATTTAATCATTTCTTCCCTTCTGGAGCATGAGGATGCTTGGCATGGGTAGAGAAGGGGTATAGGGATCGGTGAATGAGAGGTATAACTTTCACGTGTTGTCCCATTACTCTATAGTTATTTTTTTTGGATTCCCAAGCCACTGTAATTCCTACAGGAGCATCATGTAGCTTTTCAGGGAATCTTGTAGAAAACACAGAACCCTTGCAAACTGAGCTAAATGAGAAGAAAAATGGAAGGAATGATGGAATGATGAAGGATTTGGAACAGAAAAATGAAAACATGAATTGTATAGGTCCCCTTTGATCCTCTCTTGTTGCTTTGATCCTCCTCTTGTTGTCCTGCAAACAATTTTTCCAAAATTTAGAACAGCCTCTTGTAGCAGACTTTTTTTGTCCATATCTCCCAAATGGTAGAATGGATCGACTTGAAAATTTATTAGAATGTTTCCATCATCATTATGCACATCCCCATAAAACAAATTTTGTCAATGGATGCACGGATCTCGAGAAAAACTAAAAATGGCTGAAGGTGATGGAGGTCGATTTCTTGGAAACCATGCATTGGAATTTGCTAAAATTTCTTGAGTATGTTACCATCATCCATATGCATTCCCCCTGAAATATATTGGCAAATGGATGCATGGTTTTCAATTTCTGGCAAAAACAAATTTTTGCTCTATGTATTTTGTTTCCTGTAGTAAAACAGAGGCTTCCTGTAGTATTTTGGGACAACAAGGAAAATGAGTGGTAGAATCTTGGGAATGATGAGTGGATGGTGGAAATATATGAGTGTGATGGATTGGCATGACCTTGGTCATGTTGGAGCATTTGAACAAAGGAGGATAAAGTCAAAATTTGACTTCTTTTGACTAGGTTTGACCTATTTTTTTCTTTCTTTGGTGGAAATTTGTTTTTGTTCCTTGTAGATGTTGGAGAGCACCTACATTCATCAAAGAGATACATGGAGCAAGGATTTTTTTCTTCTTTTTCTAGGCCTACTAGCCGCCTCAAGGAGGTTTTCAACTAGTAGGTCTGCCTAGGTGCCTCAAAAGAGGTTTTCACCTAGGATATTTTCTTTTTTCTGTTTTCTCTTTTTTCCAACCCATTGAACACCTCATGGAGGTTTTCAATCAATGAGCCAATCTGAGGCAACTACAAGGAGATTTTCACTTGTGATTTTTATTTTTTTCTCCTATTTTTATTTTTTTTCTCTACTTTACTCTACTTGAAAAACAAAATCACTTTCAAGTATAAGAATACTACCAATGGAGCCATGTGCACATCAATATGACAGACAAAATGATGTGTAGGCTTGAAATGGATGCTTTGACATGTACCTGGATTTCAGAGACCAAATGATATGACTTTGAAAGGATCAATCATAGTTGAAGAAGAGAGTGCCATCTTATTGATTTTCTGGAGCCAAACATAGATATAACTTTGATGTCCTTGGTTTTCTTGCTTCTCTAGATCATTCTTCATGTCTTCTTCTACCATGACCTTCAAACCTTAATCTTTTTGCTAATTGTTCTCTTGAATACATGGAGGATTTGATCGTAACCATTAGGGAGCTCTCTCGATCTCTGATTTTGATGTCTGCTCTTCATCAAGTGCAACCCATGATTATGTGGTCTTCTCATTTGAATATTCTTCTTATGGATGTGGTCATTCAATGATATCAAGATAATCTCTTTTTTGCAATACTCTCTCTAAGCTATGGTGAATACCTCAAGAGGAGATGTTTGGAAGGGTTGTACCTCAGCATTGTAAGTGGGCTGAGCTATTTCAATGTGTAGATTTGGAAATGGTGGTATAGGTAGTTGAGTGGGAGTGGATATTTGAGATGGATGTGGTTGGGGTTGTGGTTGTGGTGGAGATGAATGGTAAGGATAACATGGAGTTCGTTATGGAGGATATTGAAGAAAATACTATTGTGGATGGATTGTGTAAGTTCCTTGCCAACCTTGTTGCCAAGATTGGTTTTGGGGTTGAGATGGCCAAGGTAGCCAAGGAAAGGGTGTGTTCCAATTAATTTGAGATGAATGTGCATAAGCTTGAAATTGTGAATTAGGCTCGTGCATCATGTCAGGTTGAATAGATTGCCATGGTCCTCTTGGAGTTACATAACATAGCTGCATTGGCAATTGACTTGCTCCAATGTCCTCTTGGTGAAATTCCTTCGACCTTGGTAATGAGGAGCAACATTTAACATCATGTGATTCTGCATGGACAACATGAATATCAACTTCTTATTTTTTCTCTTTTTTGCATTCTTAACATTTCTACTTGTTTGGTTAGATTTCTAAGAATTTCTGTTTTAAAATCATCAAACAAATTTCCAAGTTTAGCTTGACTTACCGATCTTGATGTTGATTTACCTACTCTTGCCTTTCCTCTTGATATGTGTTTGCATATTTCAAAATTTCTTCAAATGATAATTCGTATACATCACCTATATTCATGAGACCAAGGAGATTAATCCATTCATCCCTAATTGTTCTAAGTAAGAGGGTTTTTAGTGTGTTGGATCCTAAATGATGTAATTTTTCCCTCTTAACATTATACATGAACCTCTCTATTAGATCCTCAAGGCTCTCATCTTCTCTTTGATTCATTCTAAATATTTCTTATTTAAGATCATGATCTTTATATTTTTCTAGAAATATATTTTTCATCTCATTCCATGATCTTATTGAATTAGTCCTTAAACTCATGAACCATTTAAGAGCTCTATCCTTCAATGTTGCTAGAAACAGTCTCAGTCTTTGAGATCTTAATAAGTAACCATAAGATCTACAAACAATTTCAAATTCAAAGAGAAAGGTTTCTGGTTCCTTTGACCTTAGACCATGAAAGTCTGGAAGAAAAGATGGAGGGATGTTCTTCATGTGCACACTACCATTAGTATCTTGAATGGGAAATTCGAGAGGATCTTCCTCATTATCATCATCTCCATCAATTCCTTCTATATTCTTTGCCATTTTCTTATTCTACCTGCAAAAGTGAATGGTGTTGTGGCTTTTACTACACCACGTGATCGAATGGGGGGGGGTGGGTTGGTGTTGGAGATTTTTTTGTTTTTATGATTGAATGAAAACACTAATGCAATGCACTTTTCTATTTTTGAAATTAAATATTCCTAATGCAATTATATTTTATTTTTGCAAAAATTAAAAAGAAATTAATCAAATAGGGAAGAAAAAAATGCATACTTTGACACCTCCCCGGCAACGGCACCAAAAAGTGATGAGCCTCAGTATTGCAACAAGAATGCTACAACTCCCAAGGCTACTGAATTTAATTATCAACCCGGGGTTCATACAAAATTAAGAGGTATAGGAACTATATGTGCAACATACAATGTTTCCTTCCTTTGTTGTCATGATGTAATGGAGTGCATGTACTGAAGTCAAATCCTAAACTAATTGCAGAAAATGAAATGTTCAAAATGGAACCTTATCCTATTGCAAGAAAGAAAGTACAAGGAAAGAAACCTATTCTAATTGCATAAAGATCATGAACTAAATGTAAAAGAAACCTAGCTTAAACCTATGTATTACATGTGATGATTTAAACTAACTGAGCATGAAATCTTATCTAGAGAGTACTAATTATTGTGTGCATAAAAGAACTCATTTTTAAAATATTTTTGCTTTATAAATGCAAATGCTAATCTTTCCTTGATGTTTGGCAGGGGAGACAAGTGTGGAGAAAGAGGGGTACAATGATTTTAATGGTTTGGAGTTCAAGTAGGGGCCTAATCCCAGCTTCAATGTGATTTTTTTCAATTCGGGCTCAAAACAGGCTTTCCTACAGGATGCTACAGGATCCCCTGATTTACTACAAGATGTTACAAATTTACTATATGAACGTATAATTCATCAAATGACCAAGAAAATCAAATTCAAATTGGATGAGACAAATTTTTTTATTGACTAGGATGTCTTAGGTCCCCATTCCAAGTGGAATCACTCAAAAATACCTCTGTTAACCCATGCTAAAAAATAGAAAAACATTACTAGTCGAAAATCTAGAAATTCGAGAACTAGTTAGCTAGTAAATCTATCAAATGTCTAACCTAATCAAGTGCAAATGCAATGGGGTAATTTTTTTATGAACTAGAATGCTTTTGTGATCTAATGAAAGTGGAACCAACTCAATTGAAGCTTGTTATTATGTTCTAAAAAATAGCAGAAATTTACTGTTCTTTGCCACAAAGGAGTTCCAGAAATCTAGATTTGGGAATAAGAAAGCTAATCCAAGTAGCTCAATGAGTACTATGACCTTCCAAATATTTTCCAAGGATTAAATGATGCTTGTGATCCTACAAAATAACTTACATCAACCATTTAACTCAATCCTACAACAAGAAATCATTAATACTAAATGTAGAAGTAGAAAGAAATAAAAACAAGAGATGCATGTGAATAATAAGTGAAAAGAAGGAAAGAAAATGATACACAAGGGCTCTGAGGCTCCTTGGATGGCCAAGCCCAAGGAAACTCAAATACCTATGGAGGGGAACAAGATTTAGAAGCTGAACATGACACCAATCTTCATTATTTTCATCAATACAATTACATCCCTGCAAGAAAATACAATGGAGTTGCAAAAATACAAGTTCTCTCCACAACAACACTAAAAAATCTCACCCTAGAGGAAAATTCGACTTGGTACTTATACAAAATGATTAGGAATCATTCCCTATGAAAGGAGAAAGCTTTCCCCACCAAAATCCCTTGATCAGTGGATCTAGTCCCCAATACTAGGAATCTGCATTAAATGGCAGGGGACACATTCCTAGATTTTCTCAATCATTGGAGTTCCATAATTTATGCCATAATTCCATAATATATTGTTGATTTATTATTTAATAGTGATCTTCATGTAGTAGAGAGCAAGACTATAAATTATCTCCTCCTCCAACTCTTCATAATCTGCCCAATATTCTCAAATATTCCACAAAAATAAATAATATTAGACACAAATATCCAATTAATCATAAACCTTCCTAATGAATATATTAAAGTTAAAAATACATTATCTAATGCAGAAAGAGAGGTTTAATTTGTTGAAGGATGGTCATAGGCCTTAAATTATGTTTAATTTAGAGGTATGGGCCTTAATTTATGTCTAATTTAGAGGCCCATCAATGACTTGACTTCCAATATTCGCTTATGGAAGTGGGGTCAACAATTGAACCTATCAACAACAAACTAACATCCTACAAGACTTACACGACACTCAGAGGCTAAAAAACCACCCCCGGTGCCCAAATCCTGAGTTGAATAGTTATTTTACTAACCTAGATTTCATGTCACAGACATAATGCTACATCCATGTGATTGTAGGCCTCCATCCGCAGGCATGACACTACATCCATGCAACTGCAGCCCAAATTTCTAAGTTTTGAGCCTACGACCTCAGAATCAGTGCCACCTTTTCAGGGCTTGTCTCCATACCACTACCCAAAACTTAATGAGAATTTCTAGAATAATAAATAACATCAAGATAAAGTAATTCATACAAAACTTGATCAAGGAATTGATGTAACCATGCCTAATTATGACAGTCGTTTCGTCAAACATATGGTGAACAAGTAATCTACATGTCATGAATGCATATTTGAACATAGGGGTCTGAAACTTATCTGAGAATGACCAAGAAGGTCTAATTCCCTCTCATAATAGCCACAATAACATTTTTTAGCTCATGCATTTATTAACCATTCATCAAATAATCAAAACATATCAAGAGCCATAGATAGAACTTGTTATGGAACTATTGTAGTGGGTACAACCACCCTCCAAAATTTTGCCTTAGCTTTGTTTTGGAGCCTCCCTACCAACCTTTCACAGTAGCATGTCTTGTCTTGTCAAGTATGCAAGCATCAGTGATTTTCTTGCAGAATGGCAGCCTGTCCATCAAAGCTTGTCGCATCCCCCTTATAGGCTGTTTCACCAGCCTTAGTCTAGCTGCAAGTTGAGCAGCTCCCTTAAGAAATTGCATAATTCTGGAGGGAAACCATCCTCCCCTCCAGAAATTGCGCAATTTGTTTGGCAGCCCATTGGGCTCCAGAATTGCACAAATCTTCCTGTCATTGTTCACTGATAAAATTGCGCAATTCCTCCCAGCAGGGCTACTCAACCCAAAAATTGCGCAATTTTGGGCAGCAGTCAGTTGCTCTGCCCATAAATTGTGCAATCACTCTAGGCAACCAGCCCAGCTCCCTCCTAGAAATGCACATTGTTTTCCTCCCACCTGAGCAGACTGTTGCATGTACAATTGAGTTGACCGTTTCCCTCTTAGACTGAGCAAAACTACTTTTCATGCATGGGTTGCTCCTCCCAAGGAAGCATGCAAAGGCATCCCTTGTTTCAGGGATCTATTTTTAGCAGTTGGAGGTTACATGCAAGGATCATTTCAGAAACTTCCCACCACATGTCTCTTTCCCTAGATTTGTGGCATGCGCATCGCAACCTCAATTTTATAGAAAATCATCAATCAGGCCCTGAAGAGCTCATTCCTCACATCGATCTTGCAGCTCTGTCATCCCACATTGCATCTAGGAGTCATGGGTACATTCAGCTCAACTTTTTTGGGGTAAGATTTCTTTTCATGTCTCACATTGCGTTTCTGATGCTTTTTGTATTTCACTTCGTATCAACGCTATCTGCTTGATTTTAGTGAGCGCTTGATGTCATTTTGATACATACTAGCTTGTACTAGCACTGTTTCATTTTTCTTTAACATCTCACTACTGTCGCGTGCATGACACTGTTTTGCACGGATAGTCGTCATTGCGACGACTCGCTTCACACACATGCATGCTTTCCCATTTTCTGAATCCTCCACTTGTTGTTTGCATGAATGATCATTCACTCTTGTTTACACTCATCTCATCATGCTTTCACACTTCTCATGTTTTCAGTCACCCATCGGTCGAACTGGGTTGCCTTGTCTCGAACCGTGCCTTGCTCGGCTAGCACTACACATTTCCGAAAGCAAAGGCTCTGACTTCCCCCCAAAAATTACACAAGTCTAGGCAGGCACTGACCTCTAGGCTTGCATTGCGCAATTCTTGGAGGCAATGTCCTACTGGCCCCAGAAACTGTGCAATGCAATTTGCTGGTTGCATGTCACTGCTGACTAAAATTGTGCATTGCTCACCTTAGCAGGCCAGGCTAGACTGTGTATTTCATAGTTCCAGCAGTCAGTCAGCCTCCTGACAGCCCGGACTGTGCCTTATGTATTTTTGGAAGTCAGTCTCCCAATGGAAATTGTGCAACCTTCATGATCAGTCACACAGGTATGTTGCAAGTTAGTTCTCAAGTTCGTTTTGGTTCGACTGAAAGATTGCTTGCCATGAGTGTTTCCATGTGTCCAGGTATTGCAATTGTTCATTTGCCTCTCAGCATCACAAGTACAATGGTTTCCAGGAGAGTAGATTCGAAGACAATGTTCAGAGCACACTTGGGGATGCATTTGATCAAGTGTCTATGAAATTGCCTACCCGCGAAGACATCAATTTATTCGTAGACAAGGACTTCAAGATATGTCGGCAACAACATCACAGCGAGAAGCACCATCAACAGCAGCTGAAGGTAACATACCAGATGCAAAAAAACGTGAGAGGAAGGTTGTTAACAACACAGAGGCGGAACAAAGTCACAAGCTTAGGAAGATCCACTTGTGATAAAATAAACTTTGGAGACTCAGGCTATGAGGTGACGACGCGACATGAAGATCGCGCGAAGACATAGAATAGAATAGAGAAGGAGTTGCATGTGCTGAAGCAGAAACTCAAGGAAGAGCAAGAGCTGCATAGAGGAGAGAATGAGTTGTAGTAGGAACAGGCACAACCACGGGCACAACATGCAATCATGGATGAAATTACGCTCGTACAAGTTATATATCCATCCTAGCAGCTAGCACGGAGCAGATATGGTGAGTAGTGTTGTTGATCACATGCAAGGGAATTCAACAACATGAATTTCATTGTGTGCACACATGCGATCTAACCCATTTGGCACAAGAGGCAATTCTGACTGGAGCTGAACATGAAGTTGACAGTTGATGTGCATGGCCACCAATACACACTAGAAGATCAACATGAACACTATGCATCAGCGTGTTTCTGGTTTAGCCGCACCCAAGAAGACCATGTGCATGTTAGCAGACATGTTGGATGGAGGAGCCACACCAATGCACTTGGATGCAACGAAGGTAAGAGTTCACTTCAGCAATATGTCACCATGGAGCCCATGCACACCATCACGGACACCCAAGCTTGGCATTAGCTCACCACCTTCACCATCACAACCATGTCAAAGAGTTGGTCTCATCACAATGGACCGAGTGTCAATGAAGTCTTGCATGGCTTGCTCAAGCCATTTTGTCTCAGATGGGCAGATGTGCATTGTAATGTAACATCTTGTCAAGTGGAAGTTCAAGTATCGATAGTTGGATGTGACAGTCATAGAGTAGATGAAGAGTCATGAGGGTAGATGAACTGTCACAAAGTGGAATGTGAAGGGTCACCCCACCCTTTTCTATAAATAGAACCTCATAACTCATTGTAAAGGCTTTTGGTCAACCAAGCTTCCGATAGGATTATCTTAGAGAGATCTTGGAAAGTATTGTAATGAGCCTTGGCTTCTCCACTACGCAAAGGTAGTACATCTCTTCAGAGGAGCAAGCAGTTGTGGCTGTAACGTTCCGCTGCCGAAACTAGTGGTTGGACATGGATGTATTGTATGACTAGAACTTACACTTCTTAATATAACAAGATCCAACACGTTTCATGCATATGTGGTATTGTATTTCAACTATTTGTTTACTCTAAATGATATATGTATTTGTTTTCTTACGCATGCATGTATAGCTATTTCTGTGTATGTATGTATGAATCTTTCTGAAATGTGTTGTTGGTTTAACCATCACTTTGGATTGCTAGCTAACTTGCCTTCCATGTTGTGATGCATTCTTGCTCATGTGTTCCCTTATTAACTCTGTCCTATCACAGGTTTCCAAGGGGTGCAGTCATCTCAACACCCATGTGTTAGAACCTCTCATGCACCTTCCTTGGCTCACTACATATGTCAAACCCTTGCTATGAACGTAGTTGTCTTACTTGCCTCTATGTGAAATGTCGGTCAAGGCATTACCGTACAACCCACTGCTAGGACTCCTACACCAAACGTCTAGGACTTCTTACCGGGGAGATTCCCTTACATGTTCGTGGGTCCAACACCATTAAAATTTTGGCGCTAGAAGGAGGGGTAGACGACAAGATGAGTCCTCACATCTATTTTTAATCTCTACATATCTATCATGACTAACTACAAAGTTTCTCTTCTGGAGTGTATGTCTTATGGAAACGATTTCATTATCTTGGAAACTCTCTCGGATAACTTATCACATAAAAAATTTGATGGTGGAGGCCACAGAGCCTTGGTTAGGTACATGTTGGCGTTGTAGGCTCATGCAAAAGACATGGAATCTTTGAAGAGTACATGACTTGTGTGTTGTTCATCTACACACTTCAAGGGCACCCCATGCGCTGGTGTGCCACGCTGCCCAAAAAATCTATTCATTCTCTCGCTCATATGGTCACAGAGATAGACCATGCTTTTAATCACTTTAACCATAAAGCACTCGATCAGGAAATTCTGAAATTATGAAAAGAACCTGATGAATCCATTGATCATTTTTACACACAATTTTGTAATCTTGCATACCGGTTTCCCGAAGATGAAATTCATTGGGAATTTCTTTATGGAAGATTTGAGTATCTTCTTCGCATATCTGAACCCTACTCAGCACACTTCGGTGATGGATCTATGCAATCAGAGGCCGGATGCTAATTACCAGCCCTTTAAGAGATGCCAACTCTTTGTTGCAGCAAAGCGCAATGTTGATATGGTAAAGAATTTGGCAGATAGTGATGTCCATGACCATGCCTATAAATCCAGGGAGGAAACCAAGATCAACCATGATGTGATTTTCTTAGTAATATGTTATCTCAATGGGATTGCAATATTTCCAATCCTTCAAAAATACTTTAACAGTATTGACAGTTCAAAATGTTGGGATAAACAAACTAGAATTAGGACGGGTAAGAACAGAATATGTTGCCTCTTTCTCACAAATTCTGCAGAGCACAAAAGTCTGCAGGAGATTTCCAAATTTTAGGCATGCAATGTCGTCATCTCTGCATACCAAGGTATAGAAGTCAACATATTTTCCACTGCGTTTGGTAGAACGATCAAGGATGTTGTCATAATCCACCTTCATGGTATTTTCTTTGCAGTGTGGAATAATGCTCGACTTTATCATCATAACCCACCTCCATGGTATTTTCTAGTCATTTTGGAATAATGATGGAGGATATTCACATATTCCATCTCCAATATTTCATTTAGCAAAATATGCTTTATCTTTAATTTTATTTAAACACTTTAAGATGAAGTTTAGATAATAGATATTTTGGTTTTTTTTTTATATTGAAATTCGGTTATAAAATTTTAGTGTGATTTTAAAGTTTTATTATTTAAAATGGATTGAATTTTCAAATGGAATTGATATGAAAAATACCATTAATATTATGATTCACTTTAATTTTTTAGATTTTTTATATAATTTATATAATTATATTAATTAAAATATTAATCTATAATAAACATCAAAACAATTATTTTATTATTTTGAAAATAAATATTAATTTTTTATTTGCATATATTATTATGAATATTCTAGAATATTTCATGAAAGTTTAATCTCTACCATCCATCTAATTGTTAATTTTTGTAGCATTAGATGTGTTAGCTACAAAATTTGATGGAAATGCTAGAATACATGAGATCTCCAGGACCGAGAAATTATTTCTAGAAATTCCACCTAGAAGTGACTTAATTAGATTACTAACCAAATTTTTAATGTCTTCTAAATCTAAACTTAGGGAAACTAGTTAATAAATCGGTACTAATTAAGTCAAGGTGAGAATCATCTAGAAACTCACACGGATCGATTCCAAGATTATCCTTGCCATCTATTAAGTTATAATCTTGGTAGTTGGTGCGCCAACAGTGGATTATAAGAGGAAATCGATGGGCACTTCGAGAAAACACTTTTGCAATTCGATTTTCTTGGCAGATTGATTTCCAGAGAGCAACAACACTAGTCGGAGGAGAGCCAAAGATTGAAGCAAGGTCATTGAGGGGCAGAGATAGTGAACCGAAGAAAATTTTCCAAATCTGGAGAGGCAATATCAAGGAAGTTGAGTTATTCCCAATGAAGCAATGTAGAGGAATATGCAGTTGCTTTAGAAGAAACTCAATTTTGCTAGAGAGAAATTCGTTCTCAGTTCTAGAGAAACAAAGGGTCTAGAGGTAGTACTAGCAGAAGAGCACAACCCACTGCACAAGAAGGGAAAGAGGAAAGTTGTGCATGGTCTAGGGGGAGATTGAAGCCGCAAGATGAAAGAAAATCTAGTCATTATGATAGCAGTTATAGAAGTGGAGAAGAAGAGGAAATAGAGGGTGCATGAAGCAAAACAAAAGAAGAGGGAAGAACGAGAGAAAAAGATATTGGAGGAAGAAAGGCAGAAGCAGGAATAAGGGGAAAGGAGAAAAGTAATAGAAGAATAAATAGCGCAAAGACAAGTTGAGGAGCTAGAACATAGCCAGTGGTCAGAGGAGGAGAGAAAACAGATGCAGGATAAAGAGCTCGCTTAGGAGATATAGGAGTTTATTGAAATCCAAGACATGGAGGAGGAACTGGAACCACAGAATCAATATTTTGACCTAATGCCTAGTACACAACAAGTCACCATTTAGTCTCCCCATCCTCCAGCAAAGAAATCTCCAAGCGAGGAAGAGGAAATTGTTCCTCTTGATGATAGTCTGATTATGGACACGTACAATCTGACTCATGTTGAGCTTCAGGAAAATATTGTACAAGCGAGGAAGAAACATTTTCCGGATGACCTCGCATCTCGTGCATTCATCAGAGAAAGGGTGATCGTGATAGACACTAGAAGAAATCCAAGTATCGTTTTCATAGCCAACTTGGCCTTCGCAAGTGCTTCAAAGTGAAACATAGAGTATTTGATGGTTGAGAACAAACAATTGGAAAAGAACTTGTAGGCTACTAGGAAAGAGTTTGAATAACTTCGAGCAGAGGTACAAAACACAACTTCTGCACAGGTCCATATGGAAGAACTAAAGGCAACGATACTCGGTGAAATATCCACAATGGGAGAAACCATCTGGAACCTTTATGAGGAGCTCATCATTGTTCATAAGGTCGTTCTCCACTTGCATGGCTTGCAACAAAAGTATAAATATTTTGTCAAAACTCTCAAGAATGTACAAGCTGCCTTGCATGAATGGTAAATGAAATACAAGGAAAGAGGCAAAGTTGGAGAAGGCAAGGGTTTAGACACTTATCCAGAATAAAAAACATCTTGCCTCGTTCATTGCCAACACTTAGGCCTCATATGCACTTTTGTGCAACAACTTATACTTCTTGGTGAAATCATAGGGGAGCCCATCAATTGGCTCACTCACAGAGATTAAGCATAGAAATAAGGTTAGGTAAGAGATTGAAGAATACTTGGAATGATTTAGATAGGTAGCCATGAAGGAAGAATTTGAAGTAAACATGGAAAACATGCACAAGTACATTTGTGGCCCTGTCCAAATCAACACGATGTTGCTCTTGCACAAGAAGGAAACGCAAGCCAGTTCCAAGTTAGTGTACTTGGATGCCATGGAGGCTAGAGTCCACTTCCATCTTGACACCATTACATAGTTTGGGGATGTCATCACGCAGTACAAAGCTTGGCACCACTACATAACCAAGAAACATCAAGTGTAAGTTGTTGAGTTGGAGTTTCCCCAAACTCAATCTTAAATTTTTTGTCTTATTAGGTTGTCTAGTTGGCTCTACCAAATTTTTTCTTATAATATTATTTTGTAGTTAATTTGTAAGTGAAATTCCAAGTGTCAATTGTGGAATGTGAAGATTCATGGGGTAATGTAATTGAAGAGTCAATTTGTAAAGAAGTTGAAGAGTCATGAGGGAAGTCAAAGAGTCACAAGGGGGAGTGAATATTCACCCATTTTGTTATAACTAAACCATCATTGAGCCGACAGGATCATTCTACAGCCCAGTATGATGTGTAATGATGTCTGTCTTCCATCAAAGTTGAAATTTTTCTCATGCCGGCCCAAAAAAAATAAATAAATAACTATACAAAAAATTTAAATAATGTAAATTCATAAAAACATTTGCACGTGAAGAAATTGGATCCCTCTCGGCTCATGTTGGATCCGTATTTAAGATGGATCTATGTTGGTAACTCATGTAAAGGGGCTTTTGGGAGCCAAGCTTTTCGCTAGGATTTTAGCATAGAATCAAGAGCTTGGGAGTTTGTGAGATCCTTGCTTCTCTATAGCATAGAGGGAATATCTTTCTTTGGAGGAGTAGGTGTTGACTTCATGTTCCATTATTGGGGCTAGTGGTATGTCAATGGTATATGTATGATTGGAACTTTCACTTAATAAAATATCAACGCCGAAAAGTTTTCATGAATATGTTGTTAATATAGTAGGATTATTCTTATTATGTTTGAAATGTATGTTATTTAACTTATTCTTATGCTTATGAACTATTTCATTTGCATTGGCACAAATCTTGTTGAATGTGTGTTGTTTTTTAATTCCATCAGTGTTAACTTGTGAAAAATTTTGCAGATTAGCTTGTGATGTCTTTATGCTTGCATGTTCCCATTTCAATTTGTGTACTATTAAAGGCTTATAAGGGGTTCTCTCATTTTCTCTTCATTTGTTATAACCTCTATGCATTGCAATTGAATTTCCGTAGAGTCATGCACTTGTTCCCACCAAAGTCACCATACATGAATCCATGTGTTAGTGCAGCCAAGGCACATAATTAAAACCCACTACATCGGCAAAGAGGTTGTATTCTGGATGGGAATCCTACACCAAATGGTGTGAGGTCTAATTGGGACTTCATATTGGGGAGATCCCTTTAAAGTTGGCAGGTCCAACACCGTCAACAAAACAACATCCAACAACAACACCATCAACTTTCACGTGGCGACACAACTACAACCGTAACCACCACCATGCATACCCAACAAGCACATAGACCACAAACATAAGAAACACATATGAAACTAACATTTATGAAACACATTCTACCCATCCTTTCCAAGGGGTGAACCATGCTATGATACCACTCTGTGGTATTAGATATCACCAAAAAATAACGGAAACCAGACACCACCCAAAGAGAACGAAACCCACTATGATACCACTATGTAACACCCTCCTCCCACATTTACCCAATCTAACAAGTCCACTGGGGTAAACATGTGACGGGAGGATACTATTATGTGATTCAACTCCCCATGTAAAGTTAAGGAAATGGAACCGACAAAACAAAACCAATCTAACCTTCCTAAATAGCTACATACCCTTCAAGAGGCAACCAACCCTTTGATTAACCCCTGAGAAAACTTGTCATTTTGTTGACCTGGACCCTCAATCACTCCCATGAAAATTCATGCATGTGACTGAGGCCTTCTAGTCACTCCAACAACAAAGCATGCCAGTGATTGTGGACTTTTCTACACATTTCTGAGCAAGCAACCCTAGATTCTGAGCCATGTTTTGAGTGCTAATTCTCAAGCGACTGCCCAGAACTTTGTGAAACTTTCATAAATGATAACAAACAATGGAATAAGGTTACTAACACAATAATTAGTACTAGTAATTAATATGACCCCTATTAGCCATGACAGGCATTTCGTCAAACCTGTCACAAATATGTAATCTACAGGTCATAACAACATATTTGAGCATATGTGTATCATACTTATCTAAGAATCGTTACCAAGAATTGATACCTTATCAAAATAGTTGCATTATAATCTATTAGGTCATATATTCATTTTCTAATCAAAACATGATACTAGCCATACATCAAATCTAGCATAAAACATACTCATAACCAACATATAACCAATAGAAATAACAAGGATATAAAAGCCATAAAAATCACATATGAATGTCAAGTACATTTACACATGAAATAATAAGGATAAGTAGCTCTTATTAATGAATTCATAAGCCGACCAAGTAAGTGACTTCCAAAAACCACCCGACCATAGATTGGTTGAACCAAATCTTTCTTTCAGCCCATCACCCATGTGCCATATTCAAAGCATTAATGTGGGAATCACAACAAAACAAATCTAGGTCTCCTCAAGATTTACCACAATTCCCCAAGGGATTCTTATGCCTAAACAATAAACATATAATACCAATATTTACCTCCATCCCACCATATACTAGTCGACGGATCACTATGCCTATACAAGCATGGATGCCACGAGATCTCTCCACCTAAACCATGAATAATTTTCCTATCTCCTAGTCTCTAAGCTTTACCGTATATCCCACCATTCATCGTTCAAGGATTCCTAGGCCTAATCGAGACTCCACCCTCTAGGATTTACCGTATATATTGCCATTCACCGGTTGAGGATTCCTAGGCCTAATCGAGGGCACACACCTCTAGGCTTTACCGTATATCCTACCATTCACCAGTCAAGGATTCCTAGGCCCACTGAGGTGCACAAAATCTAGATTTACCACAATACCACCATATATTGGTCTAGGGATCACTGAGCCTTGTGTTCTTCTTCAAAGACCACCCCACTCAGTTTCCAAACCATCCAAAAATCCATCTCAACCAAGTAAAAGAGAACCCATCACGTCATGGCTATCAAAACATGGAAACGCAAGGCTGAAAATCAATGTCACACCTGACAAAACCCATGCCAATGACAACAAGAGAACCAAATACACACATGCATGCCAAATCTAGCAAGGAAATCACACATGAAAATTGATACCTGCAAGTAATCCCGTTGTAGCCACTTAATCCTGCTCTTCCTTGCTTGATGTTTGATTTCCTTTGCCATCTTTTCTCTTCCTTTGATTTTCTTAATCCAATGCTAGAATGCTCCAAGAATGATCTAAGTTTCCAAGAGTGTGAGAGAGAAAGAGTAGAGAGAGAGAGTGCCAAAATTGAACTCACAAAAGATACCAATTGATCCTTAGAAGCCTTTTTATCAATAAGGCCTCTATTTTATTCATTTTCCATTATTTTCCTTCATTTTCCTCCTCACATGCAACTTGTGACCTTTCACCTTTATTTTCTCCTATTTTCCATTATTTTAATAAATAAAATTCCAATTAATGTCTCTTGCCTTTACAAAGCCTTTCCCATTTCCTCTACCAATTTCCTTAGCCATAATAAACCAAATGAACACCCACACTACGATGTTTTTCACAAGATTCAACTTGGAATACGTGTTTCGTGACCTTCATCTTCTTTTTCCTTTATTAACTTTATTACATGGATTTTTTACTACGGTTGTTACAACGAGTGTATCGAAACACACGCTAACCCGAATTAGTACCAAAATATCATAACCATAACCATCTACACATGTTAACCTAAATTAGTACCCTCTATAATAACAACAAGACCTCAATTGTAATTACCATAATCATGATGCATATTACCTCAATGCATATAAATACAAGTTACCATCCTTGACTATCTGACGCATGTGCATATGACCACATTAATTAGCTAAGATCTATCATGCATGTAACCACAACAACAATAGAATGAGAAACATGCATATAACAACCATTAACCATCATTCCTACATGTCCCCGATGTCTAGTGCTGCAACCTTACTTTGATAATCTGTTTCTCCTGCTCTATATCATCTAACATATCAGCATCATAACATACCAACAATATCATGATGACACAAACTGTAACAATGACTATCATAATGCATGCATAACAGTCACATAGAAAACTAACATACATGCATGACAAACACATTTTTCCCATCCAGTTCAAGTGTTGAACCTCTCAGCTCTAATACCAATATGTAACCACGCCTCCCACATTTACAAAAATTCACCATGTTGTTAGGGTAAATGTTGGGTCCCTATAATACAAGTGATTCCCCCATTACTATTGTAGTTGTATCCCTTAGTAATATTTTTGTACCCCTATTGTCCCCATATTGTTATTACTGTGCCCCATAGAATCCCTCTATTATTATTTTTGTGCTTATATTATTATTGTTAGGTTGGCTTGGTTATATTGTGACCCCTTAGACTCTAAAATATAGAAAGGAGGTTTTGTCATTTGAAGCATCCAAGAATTGTTCATTTGTAATGTAAAGGAGGTTGCCCCCTCAAAGAGGTTGAATTCTAAGGCGTTGATCTATCTTTTCTATCTTTTTGTGAGCTGGTTTCATAACATTTGGTATCAGAGCTTTGGATTGCAGGGTTTTGCTGCTCCAAATAGGTCATCGTGGCATTTGTGCTATAACTTTTTTTTTTCTGGGACGTTTCAGATGCTAAAAAAAAAACTATTTGGGCTAAAATCGTTCTAAACCTCGGCTCCAAATTTCAGAGCTTTTCGAGCTATATTTTTAGAGATATGATCTGAGGAAGTTGGCCTTTTTGCAGACTCACGAATTACATTCCAAACAGGTGACCTGGGGAAAATTGTCATAACTTTTGTTTTGAGCATCAGATTGAAATTTCGTAAGAAGTTACAAAAAGAGGATAGACTGTAGTTTCCTGTGTATATCTTTTAGACCAAAAGGTCAAAAGAGTGACACGTGGCGCTTCATACAAGTTCGCTCTTTTGAAAAGGTATATAATCAGGTCATCTTGGGATATTGTGCATAACTCTTTCTCGGAGAATTTAAATTTGATCAGACTGGTGGCATTGGAAAGAGGACGTAGAGGGCTATTGTAGGTCACAATTTTAGAGCTGGATGATCCAAAACTACAGAGATACAACAGATTCAATATCGAGCTCCTACAAAGTGAAAAAATGTTTGTAATTTTTTAAATTTTGAATAAGATTGGTTTGAAAAATTAGTTTGAAGGAATTCAAAGGGAATAGTGAAGAATTATTAGCATTAATTGATGCCTCGAAGCAAGAAAATGGAAACACCTAGTAAGCAACCTAGAAGCTCTAGCATGACTCGTCAAGAAGAGGAAGAAATGCAACATGATATATCAAAATTACAAGACCAAGTACAACAAATTTCACTCTCACTAAAGGTAAATGAAGCCAAGATGAATGGTGTGGAAGCTAAGATGAATGGCATGGAAGCTAAGATGA
>APFE030187503.1:0-48990 GCA_000404065.3 Pinus taeda | reverse complement strand
ATTTTTTTGTCATGTTTTTATTATTATTATTTTTAATGTTTTATTACTAACATGAAAATCACCAACATTTAAAAAAATTATCCACACTTAATTCATTAGAAAAATTAAAGTTTAAAAACTAAGTCCTCTCAACAAAAGGGTTGATGCTCATCAACACTTTTCAAAATCAAGATGAAAGTCACTAACAAAAAAAAATATTCGCACTTGATACATAAAAAAATTTGAAGTGTCAAAAATAAGCCATCTAAAAAAATGTATTGATGCTACATCAACACTTTTCAAAATCAGCATGAAAATCACTAACATTTTAAAAAATGTGTTGATGTTGCATCAACACTTTTCAAAATCAGCATGAAAATCACTAACATTGAAAGAAATGTTCATACTTGATACATAAGAAAATTTAAAGTGCCAAAAATATGCTTAGAAGAAAAGTGTATTTTGGCATCACCACTTTTCAAAATCGGGTGATTTTTTTCTACCTCAAAAATACGGGTATCAATCCACTTTATCATTTGATCAGTAACTATGTTCAAATTGGATGTAGAAGTTTGTGTTGCTTTTAGAAAAAAAGTAGAGAAGGTGCAGAGCCGAGACATCATTGAATTGTGGCATAGAATTTTGGGCCACTTGCACCATGGAGCTTTGAAGATAATGCAATGAAATTCTACAGGACTTCCTAAGGGTGAACTAGAGCAGAGAGATACAAGAAAAGGGTGTACATTGGGGAAGTACACTAAATCCGCCTTTCATTATAAGGACAGTGGAGTGCAAGAAATCCTTAAAAGAGTTCACTCAGATGTGTGTGGATTGTTCTCGCTAGCCTCCACGTCCAGACACAAAAATTTATGTAATATTTGTAGTTGATTTCTCTCGTAAGTGTTAGATTTTCTTCATGCAACAGAAAGATCAAACATTCTCTAAATTTTATGAATTTAAAGAACTTTTTGAGAAAGACATCGGAAGGAAAGTGAAGGCTCTTAGGAGCAATAATGGTGGATAATATGTGTTGAATGAATTCAAGAACTTATTTGCATCAGAAGGAATATGATGGGAGTTAATAACACCCCATAAGCCATAGCAGAATGGGGTCGCTGAGAGGAAGAACAAAAGTATTGTGCAAGCTGCAAGGGCAATGTTACATGATCAGGGCCTACTGTTGCACTTGTGGGTTGAAGCATGCAACACAACTCTATGAGCACAACAGAAGTCTTGATTAGATTCTCAGGATGAGCACACCAGAAGAAGGATTTTTAGGTAAGAAACTAGATGTGGAACACTTCAATATATTTGGTTCATCATTTTATTGTCATGTTACCAAAGATGTAAGGAAAAATCTAGAACTAACAACTGAGTTGGGCATATTTTTGTTATATACCTCACAATTATCGAGTGTACCTTCCATCTCGAAGGATTATAGTGGTTCATAGAGATGTGAAGTTCGATGAAGAGAAGGCCATGAGATGTTCCCTTGAGAGGGAGCTTCAATTACATTCATATGTGGAGATTTTAGCTCCAAAGGAAGAACCTAAGGATGATCTAGAGAAACCACACGTAGAAGAGCAGAGAGTGGAAGCACCCACTCGTGCAAATAATTTTGGAGATGGAAGGAAGCACACTAGAGAGGCTGACATATTGATGCATCATGCTAGAGATAATGTGGAAGAACCCACATTACAACGTAGGTAGAGCACGTCACCGGATTGGTACACTGGCTACATAGCCCTCATGAGCGAGAGTGTAGAGATTGAACCATCCTCATTCGAGGAAGCAATGCAACAACTAGTATGGGTTGACGCCATGGTAGAGAAGTATGACTCCCTTACCAGAAACAAAGTTTGGGAATTGGTCCCAAGACCAATAGACAAGTCAGTGGTGAGTTCCAAATGGATTTACATGGTAAAGAAAGTAGTAGATGGGAGTGTGAAGAAACAAAAGGCTAGATTTTTGGCCAGATGGTTCTCTCAGGTGGAGGGAATTTATTACAAGGAGACCTTTTCTCTAGTAGAAAGGTACTCTTCAATCAAATATATTATAACACTTTTAGTGCATATGGGATGGAAGATACATCCGATGGATGTGAAGACAACATTCCTCAATGGATTGATTGAGGAACAGGTGTATATTGATGAGCTTCCGGGAGGATTTGAGACCTTCAACAGAGATTCACATGTGTGCAAACTCAAGTGAGTGTTGTATGGATTGAAACAAGCAACCTGTGCTTGGTAAACCAAGATTGACAATTATTTCACCAGGTTGGGCTTCACCAAAATTGAGGCAAATTCAAAGCTTTATCAGATTGTGGTTGAAGGTAAATTGTTGATTATAGTATCATATTTTGATGATTTAATTTTAACGAGTGATGAGAAGATGGTAAAATCTTGTAAAGAGGATCTTGCAAGAGAATTTGAGATGAAGGACCTGGGGGTCATGCATTATTTCTTCGGTATGGAAGTATGGCAAGGAGATAGGGAAATGTTTGTCTCTGAAGGAAAGTATGCCAATAAGATACTAGAGAAGTTCCACATGGAGAGAAGCAAACCCATGGAGACTCCTCTAGTAGGAAATTGGAGGAAGGAAGATGTTACATCAGGTGAAGTAGTGGAGGCTACTATTTATAGGAAGTTTGTGGGTTCACTATGTATTTGGTAAACACAATATTGGACATATGTTTTGTAGTTAACCAACTTATTCAAGCAATGGTTAAGCCAACCAAACTATATTGGAAGACAACTAAACATGTGTTGAGATACCTCAAAGGCACCACTCAGTTTGGTATTTGGTACAAATAGACAAAGGGAGTGAAGCTTCAAGGCTTCACAGATGCATATTGGGCAGAGAGTCCATCCGACAGGAAGGGCATATCAAAGAGAATATTCAGTATTGCCTCAGCATTGGTTTCTTGGTATAACAAGAAACAGAGATCAATTGCACCCATTTCAACAGAAGTAGAGTAAATGACTACTAGTCAACCAACTTGTGATCCTATCTAGATGAGGAACATCATTGTTGGGTTATTTGGTCAGCAAATGGATCCTACAATGATTCAAGATCCTTCCAAGCATATCGACATCTCGTATCACCATCTACGAGATTGTGTGCAAAGAAGAATCATGTTGCTAGAGTACATTCCTAAAGAGTAAGAAGGTGCATACATCTTGACTAAGGCACTGTCAAGAGGCAAACCCAAGTTCCATAGAGGTAGGATTGGGGTATCTGATAAACCCTTTCTTGTTGATAGGGAGTGTTGAAAATGCAACAAGTAAATCCTAATTAAATTTTGTCCTTGAATTAAATTAGGAATAAAATTGTAAGTCCACATCACAAGACAAATTGTACGAGTTAATTAATTTAAATTGACTTAGTTGTCTCAACTAATTTGAGTTGAGGGTCTAACTAGAGTCATGTAGAGTGTCTCCTACATTATAAGAACCTTGGTTGAGTTTATTTTGAGTTGTAATTAATTAATTCAGTTTAACTAAGTTAAAGTTAATTAAACTAGTTCCAATTGATGGAGGAGCTAGTAGGATGTCAGACATTGGGGTGTTGCTTCACGTTTTCAATGAGTTAATCGATGATTCACTCATAAATTACTCATGAATGTCATATTTTTGAGTTACCTAGTTGAGATTAGAGTTCAAGGACAATGCATTATCAGTTGTAAAATCATTCAAATTGTACAGGTGGTGCATGAAATTAGAGGAAGGACTATGAGGATTGCACAATTCCAATTGAGTAATTTCCTTAATTTATAGGGGATAATTCCCAAGGAAACAACACAAGGAAATAGGGACTTGGGAAAGCCAAAATTTTGTGAAGTATTGGCCTAAGATTGTCTAGGAAGTAGTGAGAAAGATAGAGATAGTGCAGAGGTTGTTGGGGCTTGAGAAAATTATTGTAATCTTCTCATATTTTCTAACTAATTCAATATACAGATGGCAAGGGGTTTTAGTTGTGGCTTTCACCAGGAAATAATTGTATAATGTGTTGATTGAATTCATTCTCTTTTATGTTTCATGAATTTGTTATTGTTTAATTTTTCATGCTGATGAGTATAGTAGATTCAAGTCTATTTTTTTAGTAAAATACAATTAGCAGTTTGAATCTACAAGTAATTTCTACACACCAGTCTCATTATCCCAACACTCTCTCAACTGTTATTCCTCACACCTAAGGGATTGTACCCCTAGGACACATGGGATGGTGGGACTTACCTTAATCCACCCTCGTTTATGGTTAGTTACAATGCCACATCATCTCGTGACCCTAGTGCACTATCACCAATGTGTCCCATGCCTTCTCCCCTTTATGCCTCTAGTGTGGGGACCACTAGGACACATCATCCTGATTCCAACACCTTGGTGCTCCTATAATATGCACTATTTGATATTATGGGGGAGAACCCCCAAGTTTACGTGGATTAGTGGGCCACAACCCCACATGACCCCTACTTCAAATTAGCCCACTTTTTGGTAGTGCCACAACATCTTGACCCTTCCTTATTGTTCTTTGAAATAAACCTATGAGATATGCCCTCAGGGATGGTTTGTCATTTGGGCTCCACCTCATCCAACAAGAATGATCCCCACCTATGAGTTATGAGCCTATCTTACATATTGCATATTCATCCCTATTGTTCTTTTGCAATGCAAAAACAAACTTCCGAGATGTGGCTTCTCGGCCATGTCCCCACTCCATTGCCCAATCACAATAAGGTATAATTAGGGAATCCAATCCAGAGCTTCCGTGACTAGGTATTTCACTAGAACCATTGCATAAGTTTATGCAATTAAACTATGAGTTAAGCCCCCACCCAACTTCGTCACAATGCATCTCTATGCATAACTTCATCATTTGAGCATGGATTCATATAAGGTTTGGTTGCATAGGTTCTACCATTGTCTCTATCTATACAAACATTTTGCCATGGCTAGCATGGCTGTCAAGCGGTATAAATGCAATATTTACACTAAAATTTAATTTTTCAATCTGGGTAAGTAAACTTAGAGGTGTAGCGCAACATATGCCAGAATACAACCTCAGGGATCTATTGAATAAAAACTAAGCTCTTGCAAGAAATTCAAAAGAAGCATCATTTAGGAAAAATAAACAAGACTCTTCAAAGCAAAGTAAACACACTCCAGGAATCTACTTCTGGCTCCTCTTTTGGGTTGAGTTGACTCTTGTAGTAAGTCTTCCTTAGTTGTCCAGGGGACAAAGGAATGTAGGCCCATTCAAAAGAATGAAATTCAAGAAATAAAGAATGTAAAACCTCTTGAAAATTATTGTTATGTTGCAAGCATAAAACTAGAAATCACATGACAACTTCATTCCAACTAATCTAAGGAAAGAATCAAGATAATAATGCACTGCTTCTCTTAAAGACAATCCAATGATTTAGTTGTAAGAGAAATATGCAATAAGAACCAATATATAATTGGCATTCTTTACCCTGATCTTATTAAATACTTCCTTATAATATATGTAGCATTTAATTATAATGAAGAATTCTGTGAGCATTTTGTCAACACGATTCATAATCTTTCCTTATGTTGATCCTACCATTTGCTTGGAAAAGTGCAGGAATAAATGTTTTTCTACAAAAGTACAGGAATCCATCTCATACAATATTCAAAGGCAATCATGAATACATGTTAAGTTAAATTAACCAAAATTCTCACTCAGCAATTATTTCACCATTGCGTTCTGGAAAATAAACCATGTTATGCTGCAATGAGATTAGGGTAAATCTCTATGAGAATAAATAAGAGATGAAGTTAAAACATTCACCATTTACTTTAATTCAGCCTTTATGAAAATACATCCAAAAGCATTGATATTAAACTTAAATAATCAAAGCAGTAAAATAAAGATTTTGAAATGAAATTGAGAATTAAATGTCTAAAAGAAGAGCTATGAAATGAAATTGCAAAATTATCTAAGATCACACTCACACCAAGAAAACTAAAATGCAGCGAAAGAAAGTTAAGAGGTATGGGGCAACAGACTGGCTGGTGGGGCCAACCATCCAGCTCATTTCCCTTGCAGCGATTAAGTCACAATATTTAGAATAGTATGGAGAAACAAAATTACTCAGAACTGATTGCCAAATAAACTCGTTTAAGATTAGAAACCAGAATTCAGAATTTAATTCCAAAGAAATTCATTTCAAAAGCCTTGTTACAAATTCATAAAAGAATGTTGCATTGGTTTTAGTGGTCCTCTCGAGGGATCATCCCACTAGTGCGCAGCTCCTCCCTTCCTACACAGAAAGATCAATTCCCTCCTCCTACAAACAAATATGATTTACATAATACAATCTACCATATCCAAAAACCCAGCCTTCACACCTACGTGACTCTTTCCTTTCATAATGTTCTTTCATGATAATTTTGGCTCTATACCTTAGAAAAAATCATGGGGATTGAATCCCAACTAATATTCATCAATATAATATCAACACAGTCGTTTACCCATTGGAGGAATGAATATCTGGCATGAATTTCCCAAATCTGGTCGTTTTATACAATTCTGGAAAAATCAGTCTTTTTAACAAAATGCCTCCAAAGAACTCTATGTATCTCCTTAACTATTACGAATTTCAAAAGAATTTCTAGAGGAAATATAGCTTGTTATATTTTCAACAATAACCTCTCTCATAATATTTTGGTTCAGATCCATTTCCTCGGAAATCATGCCCGAAAATAACTATTTGAAATCTAAGATGCTAAGATTTTGGAAAAACGGTCTATTTTTAGAAAACTGCCTCAAAGACTGTTATTTAAATTTTATACCATTAAGAATTTTATAAATTAGTTTGAGGCTTCATCAATTTGCTATACTAGGACCAAAACCCATGTTCTATAATTTCTCCATTCGCCTTCACCTCATGGAAAATGAGGCAGAAGTTGGAAGTTTGGAAACTGCTGCAAATTTGGGGTCGAGGCATTAATTATTGCCTAGAAATAAATCCATACAACCTGGGTGTATCTTAGCATATGTGGAAGTGTTCAAACAATATTTTTAACAAAAACCACTTTCATATTTCCCTAGATATGTGTCAATGTATGAAATCCCCAAATTAGTGCACGCATGTTGGTGGAGGCATGTTGGTGCAAGCAGAGTTGATGCGGGCACAATTGTTATAGGAATTTCTACTATAGGAATGTTAGCACCTGCCACAAAAGAGTCTGATATTAACGACATTTTCATATTAAATTAACAAACAAGAAGGGCTCATAGATCAATAATTGTCAGCTCTAAATGCCTCTAAATAATAACTCAATAATGCGGAAAATGAATAATAATGATTATAAACACCTAGTACAGGCATAACATTATTCAGTTAAATCATGAAATTTGGACAAAATGGAGGCTCAACACTCCCCCATGCTCACCTTCTTGCATGTCCTCATGCAAGCCAAACCATAAGATTATAAAATCATGGAAGAAGGTAAGGGGAATGTTTAGAAATCTTACTATGCTTCCTAATAAAAGTGTCAGAAAAAGCCTACACAAGGAAATATTAAGTTATCATGGTATGTTATCATTTACTAAATTCATTAACTCTGCAACACCACTATTACAGTGCCAACTAAAACCATGTTACAGTGCTTACGAAAGTATTGAGTGCAGGAATGATAAAATTGCAACAATATCAAGTACAGGAAAGCAATTCTTTGTACCATACATTATGGAAAAAGAGTACTACACCTTTATGATAGACATCACATACCTATTGTTCTATTTCAAATGAAATCCCCACTTGTCATAGATTTCAGAGCTCTTATTTCTGTCCAGAGTCTTATTAACAATCATGATAAAAATCAAATCTTTGTTGAAAAGGCACAATTTCAAGAAAATTACCATAAGATTCCTACACCTAATACAACAATCATGTACCTAGGTCACATTGTGATTATTTAGAGGCAACCAAAATCAATAGACATTGTTTTCGATCAACCCCTGGTGAGTAATCATCACTGAGCAATTCATCACTCTAAATACCATAAAAATTAAGTGAGTTATGATACCAGAAAAGGGAGATAAAAATACATCAAAATGACACCTTCCTAGACCAATCAAAAAATTGAACACTCTAAATTTGTTGTCATGCAGATGTGAAAGTAAATTTCTCCTTAATCTAATACAAAGAATTACCTTCACTAAGGGTACCACATCGTTAAAGATTCCTAAGTTTTGAAAGATAGAACTCAAAGAATCATGCTCAAATCATCTTAAAACCGTTATCCAAGAAATAAAATGATGAGTTTTAGGGAAAGAGAAAGATAATCAAGTAATTCATAGTATGAAATTAACTTTAATACCATAGGCATGGCCCTGCTACCCGCAGGTGTCTATAACCTTGGTAAGGATGTCTTTTAACCCAACAAAATGTTGGTGTCCCAATTACCAGATATAGATTCAAAGTTAGCTTGTTTAATTTTAAAAAATAGATGAAGGCCACTGTCCTGGCTTGATAACCAGCTGATGGTAGTGCCACTCACAAGAAGTAACATGGATTAATAGGCTAGCTCGTGAGACCTCTTGTCTTCCATCTTTTCAGCTGAAATCCATTACTCTGGTTTGGTGTCCAGCATAGTAATGTCATGCATGTTGGGTCTCATGATCGTGGTAGGTAGGTTCATCAAGAGACCTCCTATCCTCCCCTAAATCTTTTAAAAATTCTAATTGTAATTAACCTTGAACGTTACTTAATAAGTGGGGAGGCAAGTCTACTCCTTAACAGTACAGGATGGTGTGAAAAGTTATTTTAATGACTAATCATTACTGGCTAGTTCCTCTACCCTAAAGACTTATTCAAAATATCCCAAATACTAACTGAAAGATTATTTAAGTTAATAATTCTAGTGTTCTCATGAATATCTTATTATGATCTTTACAAGAGTGGTCCACCATAAGGTGCTCTCCAACAGTACCTTCTTAGGGAAACTGAAAATATATATCTCATATGACAACTTCATTATAGTGGTTAATCATGGTTACTTTTGAAAATTCATGAGGTATTAGAGTGAATCATACTCAACAAGATTTGCCACAAATGTGTGTGTTAAAAGCTGATGTGGATTAAAAGAAATTTCAGTGGCTATGCTTTAAAAGTCAAAACCCCAATTGCATTGTTGTAACAACTTTATTCATGGCATTTCTTTATTCTTCTACCCTACTCTACCCTAAGAAGCGAAAGACTCCCTTTTAAGTATAGGAGGACTTCCAATGCAACCAAGTGTGCAACAAGAGGATAATCATATTCATGTTCAAATTTAGAAAGTATATGCGAGAAAATACCAGAACATGAGGTACCAACTGCATTAACTGATGTGATGTTACAAATTCCCAAATGATAAAGGATGAGTGGATACTAACAATAATTTGAAACCAAGATTTTATGGGATCCATATACTCTTGGTCATTTTATTCATGGGCAACATCTGGAGCATCATGCAAATCCTCCAATTTTCTTTGTTCATCCTCTGAAGTGCAGGCCGGATCAGGTTTTGTTCTTCAATCTCTGCTTCTGATGGCTTCTCCTCATCAAGTATGATCCATAAATTCTCGGTCTCCTTAAGGAGATATTATGGTTCTTCATGATTTTCTTCTTCCAAAGGAGTAGAACGATTTCTAATTGATGCCAAGATGTGTTCTTTATGTGAAGTAGAGATCCCAACTTCTACCAGAATTTGAGATAGTTCTTGGAATAGCATCACACTTCTTGGCATTTTCCTACTAGCTAGAAAGTCTTGTCAGCACCTGGAATGAGAGCGGGGGGTTCCTTTAGCACTTGAAAAACTCAAAATATCAATTGCAGTAAAAATAATAAACCAAGATTGTAAACTAAGGAAATCACACTTGCAGAAATTAAATAGCCTTTATTGCAAAAAAAGTAACACACTTTGCAGTAAAAGAAATATTACTCAAAAAAAAATTGCAGTAAAAGAAGCAAATCAGGCATCACACTTTGTTGTAAAGGAAATCACTCATATGCAGAAAGGAAGAATCTCATTAATATAGAAATTTAGTTACGAAGGAAAGGGAAAAGCATGACAAATCGTTGATGCCTTATCCTACAACGCCTCCCCAACAACGATGCCAAAATGTCGGACAGTATAAATGCAAGATTTACACCAACATTTAATTTGTTAATCCTGGTAAGCAAACTTAGAGGAATAACACAATATATGCCAAAATACGACCTCATGGATCTGCTAAATAAAAACCAAGTTCTTGCAAGAAATTTAAAAGGACCATCATTCAAGAAAATAATCAAGACTCCTCAAAGCAAAGTAAACACACTACGGGAATCTACTTCTGGTTTCTCTTCTGGGTTGAATTGACTCCTACAGTAAGTCTTCCTCAGTTGTCCAGTGGACAAAGGAATGTAGGCCCATTCAAAAGAATGTGATTCAAGAAATAAAGAATGAAAAACCTCTTTAAAATCACTACTATGTTGCAAGCATGAAACTAGAAATCACATGACAACTTCATTCCAACTAATCTAAGGAAAGAATCAAGATAATAATGCATTGGTTCTCTTAAAGACAATTCAGTGCTTTAGTTGTAAGATAAATATGCAATAAGAGCTAATATATAATGTGTGTTGTTTACCATGATATTATTAAATACTTCCTTATAATATATGCAACATTTAATTATAATGAAGAATTTTGTGAGAGTTTTGTCAACTAGATTCACAATCTTTACTTATGTTGATCCTGACATTTTCTTGCAAAAGCACAGGAATAAATGCTTTTCTGCAAAAGTGCAGGAATCCGTCTCATATAATATTCAAAGGCAATCATGAATACATGCTAAGATAAATTAACCAGAATTCTTTCTCAGCAATTATTTCACCATTGCATTTTGGAAATAAACTTTGTTATGCCGCAATGATATCAGGGTAAATCTCTGTGAGAATAAATAAGAGACGCAATTAAAACATTCATTGTTTACTTTAGTTTAGCCTTTATGAAAATACATCCAAAAGCATTGACATTAAACTTAAATAACCAGAACTGTAAAATAAATATTTTGGAATGAAATTGAAAATTAAATGAATGAATGAAGAGCTATGAAATGAAATTACAAAATTATCTAAGATCACACTCACACCAAGAAAACTAAAATGCAGCAAAAGAAAGTTAAGAGGTTTGGGGCAATGGACTGGCTGGGGGGCCCAACCATCCAGCTTGTTTCCCTTGTAGTGATTAAGTCACAATCTTTAGAATAGTATGGAGAAACAAAATTACTCAGAAGTGATTTCCAAATAACTTCATTTCAGATTAGAAACTAGAATTCCAAATTTAATGCCAAAGACATTCATTTCAAAAATCTTGTTACAAATTCATAAAACAATGTTGCACTGGTCCTAGTGGTCCCCTCGAGGGATCATCCCACTAGTGTGCATTTCCTCCCTTCCTGCACAGCAAGATTGATTCCCTCCTCCCACAAACAAATATGATTTACATAATACAATCTACCATATCCAAAAACCCAACCTTCACACCTACACGACTCCTTCCTTTCATAATGTTCTTTCATGATAATTTTGGCTCTATTCCTTAGCAAACATCATGGGGATTGAATAAAAATTCATATTCATCAATATAATATTAGTACAACCATTTACCCATTGAAGGAATGAACATCTGGCATGAATTTCCTAAATCTGACCGTTTTAGACAATTTTGTAAAAATCGGTTTTTTTTAACAAAAATGTCTCCAAAGAACTCTGCGTATCTCCTTAACCATTACGAATTTTGGAAAACTGTTTGGAGTAAATATAACTTGTTTTATTTGAAACAATAACCTCTCTCATAATTTTCTAGTTCAAAACCATTGCCTCGTAAATCGTGCCTTAAAATGGCTATTTGAAATTTGAGATGCTAAGATTCTAGAAAAACAATTTATTTTTAGAAAACTACCTCAAAGACCGTTATGTAACTTTAATAACATTACGAATTGTAGAAATTGGGTTTATTCTTTGTAAATTTAATATACTAGGACCAAAACCCATGTTCTAGAATTTCTCTATTTACATTCACCTACACGAAAAATGAGGAGGAAGTTGGAAGTTTGGAAACTGCTGCAAATTTGGGGTTGTGGCATTAATTATTGCCTAAACATAAATCCATATGATCTAGGTGTATCTTAGATTATGTGGAAGTGTTCAAACAATATTTTGAACAAAAATTCCTTTCATATTTCCCTAGAGATGTGTCAATGTATGAAAGCCCCAAATTAGTGCAGGGATGTTAGTGGAGGCATGTTGGTGCAAGAAGAGCTGGTGCAGGCACAACTGGTATAGGAACTGCTACTATAGGAATGTTAGCACCTGCCACAAAAGAGCCTGATATTAATGACATTTTGATATTAAATTAACAAAACAAAAAGAGTTCATAGATCAACAACTATCACCTCTAAATATCTCTAAATAATAACTTAATAATGTGCAAAATGAATAATCATGATTATAGAAACATAGTACAAGCATAAAAGTATTCAACTAAATCACAAAAATTTGGTCAAAATGGAGGCTCAACAATGGCTTACTAAGTACCCATTGGTGTTCTCCCTCCCAATCTTATACTAGAATCATGCTTCCCAAATCCACGAGATTCGTAATATGTTGAGGAGGCTATGAGGAGGTTAGTACTCCTCTAAGACCTACACACCAAGGTACACCCTAAGGCTTTTAATTTATTAACCAGAAACACTATGGAACTTATTGAAGACCTCCAAGATATTTGGCCCTAAGAAGTGACCAGAGGCTTACTCCTTAAAGGAGGTATCGATCCCTAGAACCCCATGGCTATCAGTAGCCATATCAATAAGAAGTTTGCACACCCTTACAACCCTGGGGTATGGAATAGGTGATGGTGCCCAATATAACTAGACTCATCAACAATGCTAATAGAGTAAGAATTCATGTTGATCAAAATGCAAGGCTGGAGAATCCTATGATGTAGAGTGACGGGTTATTATTGAGTTAAGAGAGGAGGTAATCCTCAGCAACAACACATTGCCATATAAATCGTAGCATAGACTTGTATCCAACATATGCATGCTAACCCTTTCATAATAGGTTGTATTCCAATGTAACCATTATACATGTAATGAAAGGAGTTCATGTGTTGTTTATTGTTATGATTTCAATCAGGCTCTTATAGACAAATTCATTTCTCTTAACATTGCGCAACATACTAACCATTCATGCAAATATTAGGAACACATTCTATGTCCATTACATTTATGCACCATTTCAATCCAAAATGCAACACATATGTTCATTACATTTATAAGCACCATTTTGATCCAGAAATACAAACACATGTTTGCTATCATTTCAAACACATAAGAGCACTTATCTTGGAATGTTTTTGGGCAATTGAGTCTAGGACAAGGACTTTCCACCTAACCATATATAGTTTCAACCAATATCACTTGCATCTATCACCCTTGAGACAGATTCTAGAGATTGAGGGGCTTGCACAAAGGATTAAAACACCAACTGCCAGCTAAAATAGGGGCTCCATAGGACCTTCTTACTCGACCAACCAACCACTCAACAGTTAAACAATGCATAGGGAATCTAGAGGGTAATTTCCTCCACCCTCTAGCTACCCAATGGCAACCAATCACAATACAAAGGGAATCAAGAGGCCAATTTCCTCTACCCAAGACTGTGAGGGAATCCAACGAAGCAAGTCTTCACCCTTCAAGAAACATAGTGGTTCCACCCACTTTTTTAAATCCATAACCCACTGTAAAATCAAACAACAATAAAGGCTTTATAGGTCCTCCATCCAGGAATCCATGGAACAAACCTCCACCCCAACCATCAAGGGAATCTAGAGAAAACCCATCTCCACCCTCTAGCTATACAAGGAATCAAGAGGCCATTATTCCTTGTTGGTAAAAGTACTAAGGGGGGGTGAATCAGTATTTAAAAATCACTTAAACTTTTATTTTCTTACTCATATTTATGAACATGACTTTATTGAAAGAAACATGCATATGTACATGAATTTGATGTAGACAACTAGCGTATATCCAATTAACTTAGTTTTTAATCAATTCCATCTTGAACCCGTATGCTAGTACTTCATCAGCATTAGATATATAGTAACCATGTGCAGTAAGAATAGATTAAAGCATCAAAAATAAGCAACACATATGAACACCATGATTTTTAGGTGGAAACCAAATGTGGGAGAAAAACACCATTGTTGTCATCTTTGTCTTCTTTTTATTATTAAGAAAAACTTCTTACAATATTGTATTGGCACAGACTTATACTAGCATGTAGGCATCCACTTGCAAAAGGCTACAACCTTCTCTCACTCTCTAGCACCCACTGGAAGGGAGCTCCAACCCCCTGATCTCATTTACCAACACCCACCAGAAGGGAGATCCAACCCTCTGATCTGACTTACCAACTACTACTAGAAGGAAGCTTTGACTCCCTCACTGAAGGCTCCAACCCTTAGAACAATCGTGGATCGTATTTCGTAATTTTCATAGAGGATCCACCTGAACCAAAACATCAAAACCTATAGAACACTTTTCATAAAAATTTTAGACTGGACCCACTACCATCATTTAAGCCCAATACCAAATATAAAAACTGAAACTGATCACTGCAAAAAATCATTCAATCATTGAAGCAACTGAATCAATCCTTGAACCAACTAAGACCCAAATCAATCAACTTATTCTCAAACAACCAAAGCAGTTAGATCACTATAACTAGAATACCAATATTAAACCCAAACACTGCATCAACTCATTGAACCAACTAAAAAACCATGATCAATAAAATCCCATAATATATACACTACTTTAGTTTAAGCATATCCACATATATATATATATATATATATATATATATATATATATAATATAATATAATATATTATATATATATGCTTTCCATGAGGCATACCCACATATAGATCTCAAAACATGGAACGCTAAAGCTGAATCACTATTATTTTGAAACAAACACTGATTTAAACCCTAAACCATTGAATCATTATGAAATAGTCACAGAACCATCACATATCTTTACTCACATATAGCTAGCAGCATCATCATTCTTTAATCAAACAATTCAACTTCAATTATCACAGTTAAATCCAAATCATCAAGTAAGACTTCATTGACAGACAAGAAAAACACAAAAAGATTGATTAGACTAATCAGACATCTTATTTAGCAAAACCCTAGCTTATATACGTGCTTTCTACAAAACTCTTTCGCATATATACGCGGTTTTCGGGAATCAAACATGCATATATATCTGAATAGACACGTGGCTTACCAGTATTAAACCTGCGTGTGTATGCGCCTTGCAGGTTATCAAACCCACGTACAGGTCTACAATTTATAACTTATATCTTTTCTTAACATAATATCTTCAAAACACACCCATCTCTCGCCATACATAACAAAACATGTGTCACACATAAATATTACTGATCTAATCAATCCACTATCAATATAGTCATTTCAGATCTATTGGATTTGATCCATCATCAAATTCCTAGGTGCATACTTAGTTTCAGATCAAACAAATCATTAATAGCCCATTGCATGCACACTTGCTTTAGATCTAGCTATTCATCAAATATTCATCATTTGCACACTCTAGTCCTTTGATCTTCATCTCCTTATATAGCTTCACCCTTATCTAATACCACAGGCCAAAACCAAAATAATGTCAATGGTATTCTTTTGATGGGATCAAATATATGTTGTTGGGGTCAATACTGTGGGTCAATACCATGGTAAATACCCTTGGTATTTAGAATACCAAGGTGCAAAAATTGTACACACTTTTCCTTCTCCATACTCGTGTATGTAGGCGGGTTTTCTTCACATAACCCATGCATACTTCTTTAAACTTCATCTTTATCATTCCTTTGTCTCTGAATAGCTATCCCTTTGATGAAACTCTCTATCACATGTAGACACATGTTGTTGTCATCTTCATTAAGTAGGTTTCCATCAAATGTCAACTCATCAAGTAGGCTGCCATCAAGGACAACCCATTAGTCATTATGGCACCAAGGAGATACCTTCTTCATGCCAATCTCGCCAACCAAACTGATATCACTATCTTCTCTTCTCTTCTCCAAAACTCCTTAATGTTCCTCCACTTCTTTGTTGTTTTTGTTGAATGAATATCAAATTACCCCTGCTCTATTGTTGCCTCCATGCAAAGAAACTTGAGTGAGATCAAACCCCTTTTTTTTCCTCTTCTACGCAAAGATTGACCTTATTGTCCTTGTTTCCTTGTAGTGTTTTCCAAGATAACATGGTCTTCTTCCTTCTCTTTTAGTTCCATTAATTTTAGAAAACTAGCCCATTAAGCACAAACACTAACTAGCCTTTAATGGGTTTAAAAAAAATCATATTTCCTGCATAAGAAACCTTATGTATCCCAAGAAAGTAACCTCCTTAACCCTAGAATCTATGTCCCTTTGACTCAACCCATTTTAATATATTTTGTAAAAATATTTATATTGCATTTCATGAGAAAAGCAGGGTTGGGGTTGTCAAATGATTAATGAAATTATAAACATATTTCTTCTTTCCCTCACCCAAATAACATTAGAAATGTTGTTAATAATTTTTTTTAATTCTTAATTCAATATTGAACTAGTAGACAAATAAATTGTCAGAATCAATTTATTGCGTATTCATATTATAACTGCATATATTTATCATATTATTCACAATTATATGCCTAGTTGGATTTGAAGAAGGATAGTTTTTTGTATTTTGTATAGATACAAAGATAGAAATGTAGTTGCATATTAAAAACACAAAGGAGTCAACCACTAGATCATAGGTTTTTCTTCCTTCCTAATATCATTGGTAGTTATATTTTGTAACCAACTAGTTTTGGATTGAATTTAGTTATCATCGCTTTGATCTATTAATGATACACCTATTACACATTATTTTATCACATCTAGGAAGATGATGTTAAATTCATATCTTTCGCTATCTAATGAACTATTTTCATTAATCCCCAAAAAATATGGAAGAAATACCTCTCCATAAAAGATAAGAATCCTAGATTACAAACCTTGAAAACCCTATTTTTTTAATACCATCAGAGGTTTTAGCATTATAACCTATGATATTGCAACATGCATAAGTAATATCTTGTTTCACCATTGCAACTTGCTTCATCACAAAGTGTGTTGGTCTTTTTATGTGGGTAAAAAGTAAAAAATGTCATGAAGCTTCCATTCTAGAAGCTTCGTGGAGGTATCTTTTCGATTGTTGAGGATATGGGCTCGCATAAGGGGAATTTTGAGGTCTAAAATGGGCCTCCGAGGAAAACTATACAACCAAAATAAACTTTATAAGAACCAATAGGATTCAAGATGATGATGTCAACCATGGGGGATGATTCACTATTTTTGGAGTAAAAAAAAAAAACTACTTTTTCAACTTGTATTTTAAACTTATCTCCCTAATGTTTTACTCAAATTTCGAGTGAGAGTACTTGTTGGATGCAAAATTTAATTCCTCATCCAAGGAGTACCCATGTTGCATACTTTCGATGGACCCTGCTACATGAAAAATGAGAAGTACATAACTAAAAATGTTATTGCAATCACGTTTTTCATGTATTGCTCATTTTTCATGTAGTAGGGTCCATCAAAAGTATGTAACATGGGTACTCCTTGGATTAGTAAGCACATTTTTCATCCAATGAGTATTTCCACTTGAAACTTGAGTAAACCCATAGGGAGATAAGTTGAAAGTATGAGTTGAAAAAATATTTGTTTCTTTTTTCCCTCTAAACTTTGATGATGTAATCTAATATTATTTTATTATTTCCAATATTATTTTATAATTTCCTTAGGAGGTCCATTTTAGACCTAAAAATTCCCCTAATGAATACCTGCTTAAGTGGTTCTCATCCCTACCATAATGGATCTTGTTGTCACTTTTTGTAGCACATGTAGCACAAGTGCTTCAGGATATATGAAAGCTTCCTAGAGATAACCTCAAGTCGAAAGTGGAGACCAGTTCCTAGGACATCTTAAAGAGTGCTTGATAGATTTATATAAAAGACTTGCAACACTTTGGTTTGTCACAAATTATGGAAATGGGTTAAATTCGGAACCATTCATAAAGGGTACAATATATGAAGTAGCTTGTACATAAGAGTACTCAGGAAATAATATTCAACTCACAGGTGGCCAAATAAGACTAGGTATGTACAACAATTTAGTTGTTGAAACATATGTAATGAGAGAAGACAGTAGAACAGAAGTCCATCGTATAAAGCTTAAGGTCTAAGAATTCTATATATCAGGACTAAGAGACAGACGAGTGAGAGAGTGTTGTGAAATGATAATATGCATGGAGCACTTTTTAAATGCTTGATTTCCACGATGAGCAAGCAATATCCATAAATGTTTTGATTTAAATGAATATCCATCTGAAGGGAAATACAACTAGTTTCTACTTGACATGCTATCTGTGAATAATTTTAAAATTATATGAAGAAACAAAGAGCGAATAACATACTGCAAATATAATAAGTTGGAATCACCTAGAACTTTGTATTAATCTCTTGAAGAAAACCAACATACAACAAGCTTCAGATAGGCCTTTAGGAAAATAGGAAAAGGTCCTCTAAGAGAGAAGTCTTTCCCAAAATTTCTGAACCTTTGTTAAGTGTTTCTTCCTTCCCTTTATAAGGAGAGGTAGAACTAGGAAATTAGTTACAAAAATATCTTAGCCTTCATCTTCCAGCTGTCTGCATAACTAGTTGTCTCAGCATGTAGTCTTTGTTGCCTAAAATTATTACAACACAAACATGATTTTCTTTAAAATAAAACAGAATGATAGAATAAAAAAGCAACTGAATAACAAAACATGTGAAAACTGAATGATGGTTGTAAAAATATCTCCACACCACTTCCTTGTATGGCCTTTAATCCAGCCACATTTATGCCACATTATGCCTCATACACTCTTGGCTGGTTCCCTGTCACTTTCGTTCTCAAGAACTCTAATCCTTCCTTTTACAGAAGTTGGGAGTTATCACCCATGATTACCATTTTTTAGCATAGTTGCCAACTCATCCATCCCTTCTTAAATTCTTTATCAATCCACTAGAACCAACCATGCCCTATGAAACAATTATACAGTTGTACCAAAGCTCAGAGGTCAGAAGTTTCAAACTGAATAGACTTGATAAAACTGTGAACGTCAATCTCTAATTATCCCCCTCGACATTAGTCCTGCGGTATTAAGTGGAAACTATATGATAGGAGACTAGGACAAGGGCCAATTATTTGGAATACTACATCACTAATGGTCCACATGTGTAACACATGGGACCACACACTTAAGTGCCTAGGCCCATTTGAAATATCGCAACTTGGTGATCCGCATTTTTATGACATTGAATTTGGTGAACCCTCCCAAAACTTGCAACATGCGACCTGTGACGTTGTTTGGCCCACGTGGAAAGAGGATAAGGGAGGGCCCATGCCAAATATTGAACACATAAAAAACTTTTGATAAACTCTCTCCTCTTTATAAAATCTTTGAATAACGTTTCCACCCAACCATTGGTTTTGATACATAAGGCACATATATCCATGTGACCTGCCTTATGCCACCTGTCCACCTTTCTTTGGGCTCACGATATCAGATGTTTCCTAGATGTGTTCCTTTGTAAAATGTCGATTACATGATGCTCCATTGTTGTGATTTCTAATGTGCTATCACCCCTTAATGTTTAGCCCTACCTTTGGTTCTTCAAACTATTTGTGATTCTGGGCTAGTCACCACATCAGATTCCCGTAGTCGTAACTCTTCAATCAAAGGTTTTGATTTTACCAATGTTACAAAATTCTAATTAGTGAACTCCAACTATGACATCATCAATTTCACATGGTGCCTTGTGAATGGTGACACGTGTCACCCCTTTTTAGCCCCATCTGTCCCCTCGAAATGTTGAATCTACCTGCCACGTGTCCTCCTTACTACCATGTCATGGTGACATTGAATTCCATGTGGCTTTATCAAGACAAATAGTATTCCACCACGTGGCCCTCTAGAGGAGAGAGAAAAGGCCCACATTCCCTAGATTTTCACTGAAAACCTTTGTAAATTGTTTCTAGGCATCCCCTAACAATTTACACTATCGATGTAATTTCCCTAAATTTCTGAATACAAGTCACTTAAGGATTGATGATTGTTGATTTGTGGCATGACCAGTTCTGTTACAATTGGTGATCATTGATTTCAATCCACCAATATACTTGATCGTATTGTTTGCTGATATGCCTGATCGCTAATCGCTAATCAGTGAAATGCTTCCTATTGTTGTGTTGAACTTTGCAACCTCCAATCATTGATATACAATATCAGCAATCACTCATCACAGACCTGCTCTGACCTCTACTACTACTCATTTCCAAATCTCTGATGTACCATATGTCTAATCCTCCTATTTCTGATTGGACATGTGGTGGATGGATATGAACTCAAACTTAGAATTTTTCAAGTTTTCTCTTTGTCTTCTGGTTTTGAGAGGGAAAAATTCAACTTGCTCTAACTTTTGATTCAGAAGTCCATTCTGGGACCTCCACATACTACTAGAAAATTCTTTTAGAGAACTATCCTTTGGATAGGGTTGGATTTTGGGTTTGTGTGCTTCTATGGCCTGAAAGATGGCTGCAAACCTCTGTGCTCCTTTGCGCTTTTGTTTTACAGCTGGAACACTTTTTGCATAAGGTGATAACAGATCCCATCCCTTCCATTGTGCATCTAATCCATACCTAAGTGGATCTCAAACTTATATCCTTAGCCTATAAATAAAACACACTCAAAGGGAAAAAGGGTTGGCTTTTAGACATTTGAAGTATACTTTCACTCTTGTAAAGTATCCATTGAAGGCTTTTGAATGCAAGTTTGGAATCGAAGACTATTTGGAGGAAGTTATCAACATCAAGACATCGTCGTAGCTCTCTCCTTTCCATATTAATATAAAAGATATTTCTTTTCCACATATGTTGTCTCATTGTGCAAATATTGTAATGGAACTCGATCATCCATTTAGAATTTGTTGAGTATTTTATATATCAAATCCTTTGATTAGATGTTTGTTGGTTGTTTGTTGGTGATATTGAAAGTTTAGCTTCAAGGATCAAAGGAGAAATGGGAGTTACAAAAAACAAAGGGCGTGTGAGGAAAATTCAGATTACCAGTCATGTCCATAGCCCAGTTACACCTGAGTTCAATGCTCCCCATAGTTCTTCAATCACCCAATTCCCCATATCCACGATACAATATAGAGAGTGCATGTCTACACCCAATGAGGCATTTTCAACGATATTGTAGGGAAAGCTTGTATACTTTTGTGTTTTATTCTAGTTTTTGGTTTTCAAACTTAGGGAGATCGCTCTTGTCCACAATATAAATCAGTCTATCAATAAAATTGGTGAATCGATTAGGTATCCAGTTGTTCTTTGGTGGTATTCCTTTTTTCCTTAGTTCAAACCATTCTTGAGTCTATGGAGTACCTTATTTGATTCCCAAACCCCATATCTTTTAGATCATTTGAAAGTTTTTTTAATTTTTTCTTGAGTTTCATTCTTATCGCACTCTATTGTGGGAGGAATTGCATCAACATCATGTTGTGTTCTATAAGCTATGACTATCTGCGTTCATTGCATTATTATGTATTGAAGACCTACATCGATCTTGGAAAATTTGAAATTTTCCCAAGGATTCCATTGTGTGATCTATGATCTGTTGATTACTATGGTTTTTGAGTATGTTTTCAATCTACTATAGGTCAAACTTTTTAGTTTTGGTTTTGTTTGGCTATCTTGCTGTGAAATTTTTTCATTTTGTAGTACTTTGATTTTATTGATTTATTGAAAGAATGATAGTCTCCTGTTATGGATATTTAGGTCTTTGGAGTCTTTATTTCTTTATTTTAGTGATCATTTCAAAGTTTTGTTGTTTAATTTTTTTTGTAAAGAGATTTCATTACCTTGCATAAAATATTAATTTTCATAAAAAAAGAAAAAATTGCTTGAATTAGTTTTTTTATTAGATTGAATTCATTGCATTATTATGTGTTTCATTCTATCTGTAAAAATAAAATTAAAAACAGATTCTTGCATCTTTGAGGGTATATTGTTATGTTTTCAAAGAAGTATTTTTTGGAATTGTCTTTTGGTCTACAGGAATTTGTTAAAAGTAGGACTTTGCATCTTAGGAGTTGAAAATATTCTCCTTTCTATAATTATAATTTCATCAAATTGAAAAATATTACATCCTCATATTCGTTGCATTAAGATTTGAGTCGAGTCATAATACCAATTGTTTCATTTACATTCACCTATTGAGTGAACAACTTAAAAATAAATTCTTAATAAAAATAATTAGACATTTTATATTTCTATTGTAGTTATACCTACATTAGATTAAGTGTACGACTTTAGAATAGAGGTTGAAAATAAATGCTCCAAAGCTACAAATAAACATAGAAACTTGCGATAGGGGTGAAATCCATTTACTGCATCACGTTTTTGGGAAGCTCCTCTTACGCAGGAGTCAAGCACAAGGTCACATTGGACCCAATGAGATAATCTATCTTGTTTCGTTGGTTACATTGGTGTTGATCTACGCGCATTACAAATGGTGTTGAGAGGCACTTGGGGGTCACTAGAGAGGATTGCCTCATTTTGAGGGATACCTTAAGGGGGTTTATACCTTTGATACCCTGCCCTTGCGTGTATATCTAACTATTAATTTTCCCCCAAGGATGGGTTGTTGATGGTGGTGACCTTATTTACCATAATCTTAGTGCTATTACATAAGGTGACAATGAAGGGAAAGTCCTTGTTGTACCTAGGATAGACGTTGGCTAGACTCACTTGGGCCTTCTTAGAGGGTACTTCACTATATGTGAGGATACTTGCTCTAGTTTTGGACCATTAAGAAAATTGTTAGCATAACTAGTTACGCCCACTCTAACTCTAGCCACTGTTCATATCAATCTCTACGATGTTGACTTTCATAACAAACTAGTGATTTCATTATGAAAAGTTTATTGTATTTGGTTGTATGTTTTCTACCTTAGACTTTTTAGTGTGTGATGCTTGTTTACTCTTTAGTATACTTTAGATGTAACTTTAAATTTTTAATATAAAAATTCATCATGGCATGTTTACCTCGTCATTCTTGTAGAATGCAAGGTTTACCCCATGAATTAACACATGAACAATAAAGTACCACAAAGCCTAAAAAATCATAGATTACAAATCAATACATGTTGTTACAAAACCTAAGATCATAGAATCTGAGACATCGTAGACTGAAGTGGTAGAAATCCAATAGTTGAAACTTTAAAACCTGAAATTTAAAAAACTAAAGTAATTGAACCCAAAACTTTGGATTTAGAGGTACTTTTACCCAAGGAATAAGAAATATCTAAGCCAAAAAAAAAAAAACTTACGTCTCTCCTTCATTAGGTATTATATATATCCCTTTACCTGTTACATCTCAAGAACCCATGTCCTTAACTGATGAAGTAGACCATCTTCCACTTGGTCTATTGAGAATAAAATATATCACTAAATAATTTGTTCTTTCTAACCCTACCATTACCTAGGTTACAGGGTCTATTCTTGCTCAGCTTTCATCTCCCTTATGAAAAAACCCTTGGTATCAAGCTCTTCTAAATTCTTCACCTGGGAGAACTCCCTTGTTGCACACTCCTTCATCTATTTTACCTAGTCCAACCATAATTGAACCTAGACTTGAATTTCAAACTTCATATACTCTTATGATTGGACCTATTGAATCATGTATGACTTCCAAGTTTACTAGACCTCCTAAATCTTACATTCATGGTGGAAATTTTGTACCTGTTTGATATCAATGGCTCAGTGAAACCTTTTTAGGAGCTACAACTAGTCCTTCTTTTTCTCAAAATTCTTCTTGTTCCTCTCAACTTCCATCTAGTTTATCTCTTCAATTATAGGTAAAATTCCCAAACTATGGTTGTGTCAAAAACTTCCATACTTAAGGTACGACTTGGATTTGATCAACAACTTAATTTATTATCTAGTGGGTTAGGAATTCCGCAACAACCCCCAATAGGATCTTGCCCTCCTACTGGGGTACAATATCCTATGGTCCCTTTTTTCCCAAATTGGGGAACCTCCTATAGGAACATATCCTCCAATTGGGGGCCAACCTGTTGTTGAATCTTATCCATCCCTTAGTCAAACACCTCAAGTAGGCTAACTCAACCCGTCAGACTCAACCTTTTACTAGTGCGCCATTCCCAAGAGTGAATACTACTTCTTGGAACATTACTTATGGTACTGTACCTCGTATTCCCTTTGGTCAACCTATTTAGGGTGTAGCTCAAATTCCTTTTGTTCGACCTATTCAAGGTGTACCTTAGATACCTTTTGGTTAACCTATTCACGGTACACCTTAAATACCTATTACAAAACCTATTTAAGGTATACCTCAACTTCCCTACCAAGGTTATCCTCAAATTCCAATGGGCCAACCTTTCCAAGTATTTCCACACACAACCTAACCTTCTCTAGGTTATCCTAGATTTCCTCCTCGGACTTATCCTGGAAAAATGTAGATACCTATAACACAACCTATTCTGGGATATCTTAGGTATCCTCCTCCAGAAACTCGACCTTATGGCCTTATGGCTGATTACAATTATTCACAAGATTATTTCAATATGAAACTACCATTTATTGCTACATTAGATCTACCAAAAGTAAAAATTTACAAATGATCCAATTTATCATCATCCTTTATGGTCGGAAATTCTAGCAAAGTTACCAAGTGACATACCAAAATTCGATTGTAAACCTGGAGAAGAATTATCAAATCATGTAATGAATTATCAACTATGGTTTTCTTCCAACTCCCTAGATGATGTTTCTATTTGACTACCTATTTTCGAGTGTACTCTTACTGGTCCTGTAGCGAAGTGGTATATCAAATTTCCATGAGAATCATTTGGTAATTTTAACTCCCTAGAAACAACATTTTTGACTCATTTTCAACTACCAAATAGATATGAAACTCATACTGAAATTTTGACTTAATTATGACAATCCTAATCCACACATATTTCTGATCATATACATTAATGTACATGGCATTGTCATCTATTTAAAGCTCATATCCTAGATCAATTGCTAGCGGAATGGTTTACTAATTCATTACTCCCTACAATTACTGAAGATGTTTCCAAGGGTGGAGTTGTTACCAAGGAGAAGGTTATTGCTCATGCTTAGTGTTTAGATCTTGTTTATTCACAATTTTGCATGTTGTACAATAATATTCCTAATGCTCCTCATTCATCGAATATTATTTCATTGTCATCAATAGAATCTCACACTACTGATAGTGTTATTGGTTTTGTTAATCAAAACTCAGTGAATAAACCTTTTTCTCAATCTAATCATAATCCTACTCCCACTATTGTTGTTCAAAACACCCCTCCTATTACTACTGCTCCTATTAATACTTTTAAGATTAATGCAGTTCAATCTTCGTTAACCGGTAAATCTCAACAACCTAGAGGTAAAAAGAAGTGCAATGGAAAATCTAAACAAGATGCCCCTCAATACGAAAAAAAACAACTCAATCTCCTAATGAAAAAGTAAACCACGATATCCTTGTCTCATTTGTAACAAGGAACATTATACCAAAGAATGTTTTCATTTTGTTGAAGTTAATCAATTTCTTAAAAGGATTTCAAATACACCTATTGTTTTGACATGCCATTTTCCTACTTAGGAAACAAAAATGGTTGCGCAAAATCAGTCCTCCTCTTCTTAGAACTCTTATGATATAATGATGTGTCAATAGATGATTTTGGTGACTACAAGAACTGAGGACTATAATCATCCAAATCCTCCAAATGGAATTTTTTTGAATCAACCTTCCACATTGTGTTATGAAACCAACTCACAAAATAGAAGAAGAGATAGATCAATGACTTCAAAATTAGCATCTTCGAGGGGGCAACCTCCTTTACATTATACAAATGAAAAAAACTTGGATGATAAAAATGACAATACCTCCTTATCATATACAAGTCTAAGGGGTTACAATATAATCAAAGCTTACACAACAATTATATTGTAAGGGAAAAACAATAATAATAGTGGGCTTCTTTAGGGCACAATATAACAATATGGGAACTACATGGGCACAACAATATAATAAGGGATTTTCACTAATAACAATAAGGGGCTACACTAGCAGTATAGGGACCTAACATGCCCATCTCCTTCAAAAAAGTGTTTTCCTCAATGTTTTAGTAGTTCTGGATGTTTCTGTATAAAATTCTCATCCTCCCATGTAGATTCTTCAATTGGTATGTTCTTCCAATTGATGAGCTACTCTGAAATTGATTGATTTCATAGTTGTTGGGTTATCATTTATGTGACTACTTCAAGTTCCAGTGTGATTTTTCCTTCCTCGTCAACTTCTGTCAATATTGTTTGAGCTGAAAGTTTGTCGCCTACAACCTTCTTTAAGCATTAAACATGGAGAACTGGGTGCACTCAAGGAGATGCAAGAGCCTCCAATTTGTATGCCATAGTACTAATATTTTTCAAAACCTTGTAAGGACCATAGTACTTTGGTGATAATTTGTTATCCTTCTTAGTTTTCTTGAGGGACATTTGTTTGTATGATTATAGCTGTAAAAACACCCAATCACCTACATCAAAACTTATTTCATTGCGATGTTGATATGCATGTTGTTTCATTCGATTCTACGCCAAAGTGAGTTTATCCTTTAAGAGTTGGAGAACTTGTTGTTGTTTCCCAATGTGATATTCCACTTCTTGAACCTTAGAATGATTTTCCAAGACTTTTTGGAGATATGGAGAAATAGATGATTTTGTTGTTTGAACCTCTAGTCAACATAATTGTGGAATTACACCCCGTTGTTATTTCTTTAGAAGCTTTTTTAGGCCATTGGAGCTGATTACCTTTCCTGGTTTCCATATGATACCCCTTAATTCAACTTCATGTGCTTCCCCAAAAACTTTCAAGAAAAGTTCTTGAAAATTAAAAGCTATCGTACCTAAAGATCATAACCATCGGAATGGAAAGCATTGGGCTATTCAATAGATATTCTCCCATAGATAGGTTGATATTATGGCAATTTCTAGAGAAATTTATGGTTCCTCCATTTGCAACCATCACTTGACACTCTGGTGCTCGATATAGGAAGAAATCCAATTCCTTGGCTATCTTACAATGAATAAAATTATGGGTACTACCCAAATCAATAAACGCTATTACCTTTTTCTTCTTGATATGTCCTTCTATCTTGAGAGTTTGAGGAGTAGTAATTCCTATCAATGCATTATAAGATATGGTTAGATTCATTTATTCTTTCTATGGGGTTGGTTCTTGCTGTATATCCTCTTATTTTGACATTTTTTGTTCCTTTTCTTCCTCCTCTTCCCAATCTATGTAAATTAATTTATGCTCAGCACACTTATGACCTTTAGTGTATTTTCTATCGCAACTGTAGAAAAGCCCTTTTTATATTTTTTCTTCCAATTGTTGTGGTTGCAACCTTATAGGTTGTGGAAGGCTAGGAGAAACAATACTTCCATATTTATAGTTGTGAGTGATAGGATTCGTTGTTACCATAATTTTGCTTTCAATTTTTCTTTCCAACTTGAACGCCTTCTCCAATGATTCAGGTTTCCAAAGACGAACCTCATGTTGGATGTTATTCTTTAAATTCCATATGAATACATCAATCCTATGTTCCTCTGGAATATCATTTACCCTTATATTCAATTTCTGGAAGTCCTCAATGTGCTCCACCATTGATCTCTTTTGTTTGAGATTTGTCAATTGGCTAAAGAAGGTGTTCATCTTTGTATCCTTATAATATGCTATCATTTCCTCCATAAAAATTGATCAAGTGACAAGTGGTTTATGAGAACAAAGACATCTATACCATACAAAATAATTTTGTTCTAAATATAAAGATGTAATATGTACCTTTTGTGAGGATTTCACATCATGTTTATCAAAATATTGTTCCATCTACAGTATCCAAGTTACCAAATCCTTGCCATCAAAATTCCTCATATCTATATTTGGAATGTGGTGGTTATTAAACCCCAAATTGGAGTCTCTAGAATCATAATCACTATTCCATTTGTCTTCATCATGATTTTCATGGACTATCCTGTCACCACTGGGACGCCTTCCTTCTAGCAACTTTGCCAAACCTTCATTCAACACTTCTATCTTGGCATTCATCATTGCCTCCATGTCTGATTTTAAACCATCATTCAAAACTTCCATTTCCCTTTTCATACCATCTATCTTAACATTCATCATGGCTTCCAATTCATTTTTTGTTACTTTTTGTGAGAGCAAAATTTGTTGCACTTGGTCTAGCAATTTTGATATATCATGTTGCATTTCTTCCTCTTCTTCATGTGTCATAGTACAGCCTTTGGGTTTCTTACTAGGTGTTTCCATTTTCTTTCTTCGGTTCATCAATTAATGATATTTATGCTTCACTATTCCCTTTGTATCAATTCAAACTAATTTTTCAAACAAAACTTATGCAAATTTTCAAAAATACACACCTTTTTATTGATTTGTACGATTTTGTTATTGAATCTATTATATCTATGAAATTTTGGATCTCCAAGGCCTGAAATTATGTCCTGTGGTAGCCCTTTGAGTCCTAGTGCCAACCTCACAAGTCTAATCGATATTTGATTCTCTAACAAAGCGTTATACCTAATCTCCCCCGATGACCTAATTATATTAGACTAGTTCAGTAAAGCAAACTTGTACAAAGTTCCATGTTTTTTACTTTCATCCCTAAAAATGATAACCAAGAAACTAAAGTATGTCCTCTTGCTATCAATTTTTAAGAAATTTTAATTGGATGCTTAGAGAGAAAGTTATGACTATTTTCCCAAGGTCACCTGTTCGAGATGGAATTATGGAACCTGCAAAAACCCTAGCTTTCTCGGATGATATCTCCAAAAATATAGCGAGACAAGATATGAAATACATATAGGAGTTCACTAAGATTCATCTATATTGGGTTTTAGTTTCATCTTCTGAAGCTTCATATAAAAAAATTTATAGCAAAAATTCCATGATGTCCTATTTTAAGTAGCGAAACCCTAGAATCCAAAGCTTTGATACCAAACTTTTTGCAACTAGCTCACAAAATAGAAGAAGAGATATATCAAGGACTTCAAACATAGCCTCTTTGAGAGGTAAACCTCCTTTACATTACACAAATTAACAATTCTTGGATGATACAAATGACAATACCTCATTTCTATATATAGGAGTCTAAGGGATCACAATATAATTAGAGCCTACATAACAATTATATTGTAAGGTCACAACAACAATAATAGAGGGCTTTTATGAGACACAATAATAACAATATGGGGACTACATGGGCACAACCATATAATAAGGGGGTTGCACTAATAACAATAAGGGGTTACAACAGTAGTATAGGGACAACTAATTCATTACTCCCTACAATTACTGAAGATGTTTCTAAGGGTGGAGTTGTTGCCAAGGAGCAAGCTATTTCTCATGCTTAGTATTTACATATTGTTTATTCACAATCTGGCATGGTGTACAATAATATTCCTAATGCTCCTGATCCATTGAATACTTCTCCACTAGCTTCTGTAGAATCTCAAGCTATTGATGGTGTTGTTGGTTTTGTTAATCAAAAGTCGGTGAATAAACCTTTTGCTCACTCTAATCCTAATCCTGCTCCCACTATTGTTGTTCAAAACACCGCTCCTATTACTATTGCTCCTATTAATATTTCCAATATTAACGCAGTTTAATATTCGTTAATCGGTAAATCTCAACAAACTAGAGGTAGAAAAAGTGCAAAGGAAAATATAAACAAGATGCCCCTCAATAAGGAAAAACAAAAATTCGATCTTTTGATGAAAAATGTAAACCACAGTATCCTTGTCTCATTTGTAACGAGGAACATTATACCAAAGAATGTTTGCATTTTGTTGAAGTTAATTGATTTCTTAAAAGCATTTCAAATGCACTTGTTGTTTTGACATGCCCTTTTCCTACTTACAAGACAAAGATGGTTGCACAAAATCAGTCCTCCTCTTCTTAGAACTCTTCTAATATAATGATGTATCAATAGATGGTTTTGGTGACTGCAAGAATTGAGGACTATAATCCTCCAAATCCTCCAAATGGAATTTTTTTGAATCAACCTTCCAAATTGACTCCATCTCCTTCTAGTCCTCTACAGATTGAGCGACCATATTCCAAAATAGTGATTTGACCCCCTCCTAAAGGTTTCGTTCATATATTGGCTTTTAGTCCACATGCTCAGGCTACTCATAATTATAATATTTTGGAATATTTGGCTTAGGCCCCTTCTATAATGTTAGTCCTCAAAGTTCTTCAGAGTTTCCCTATGCAATGAAAATCATTGTTATCGTTTATTGGTGGAATTGATCCATCAGATTTAAGTTTTACAGTTTTTTATCTACAAGACCATTTACCCAAACTCCCACATCCACTTTCTTTTTAGATTCATGTTGTTGTACGAGGAAAAAATGTTTTTTGTACTATTATAGACAAAGGAGTCTCCACATGTATCATGTCTATATCTTGTTGGAAAGATTTGTGCTCTTCTTCAATTAATCAATCACCTACTACTTTCAAATATTTTAAGGGAAGATGATTTAAACCATATGGGATTTTAAATGCTTTTCCTATGGAGTTAGAAGGTAAAACATTTAATGTTGAATTCGAAGTCTTTGATGCACAACTCGACTATAGCCTTTTACTAGGTTGTAGTTGGACTTATGCTATGTCAATAGTGGTTTCCTCACTTTTTCGTGTGCTTTCTTTCCTCTTCAAGAAAATATATTCATTGTAAACCAAATTCCCTTTTATTCTTCTAATTCACGTATCGAATACAATATACCTTTCATAGGTGAAACACCAATTTCTTATGAGATTGTTGGTGTGGATTACCTAAACATTCATCATTAATTAGGAACTTTTCCGCTCCCACCACCCAACATTTCTCCCTTGGTCTCTCTAATAAATATGATTTCATCTAGCACTAGAAAATCTCATGAATCATATAATCCCTGGGTGGTTCCTAACCAGTCAAAATTTGAAACTTACTATGAACAGATGCCACTTAGTCCAATTGAATCAGTTTACCAAGTTATTCACTTGGCCTTTGCGTCTACTTTAGAATCCAATGACCAATGAGCACGGTCTTAGATGAGCATTCCCAATATTCTTGGTTGATTTATACTTCATATCATGATCCTTTCAATGATGTTTTCCCTACTCATGAAAGTATTATGGAGACTATGAAATTAGAAGAAACACCATGGGATGATACCCAACATCATTCCTCCTTTCTCCCCAACTTGAGATTATTGAGAATAACTCTTATACTTTGCTTTTACCTAAGATAGTCGATAACCCTAAAAATTTTATTTCAATTATGATACCACATACAAAAGTAATTTATGTAATATATCAATAATCGTTACAATTAACATCTCGGTAAAGCCTGGAATTATGGAAAACATTCATATAGGTGCCTCTCGTTTTCTTGAATAAATTCAAATATATAAGGCCCTATTCCAAAAATTTCATGATGCATTTACTTCTTCATACGAAGACATACCTTGAATATACCCACATCTTGTAATTCATGAGATTAATACATATCCATATGCTAAGCCTGTTCAATAAAGACTATGTCTAGTGCATCCACGAAAAGTTGTCACTATTAAAACAGAAGTTGAAAAACTTTAAAAAGTTGGTTTTATTTACTCGTTCCTTTAACTGACTGGGTTTTCAACATTGTTCCTGATAAACAAATAGGGTGCTATATGTGCATGTGGTGATTATAGGAACATCAATAGGGATTTCCCGAAAGATAATTACCCAACCCCATTCATCAACTATATTATCGATGACTGTCCCAAAAATGAAATCTTTTATTTCATGGATATATTTTCTTGTTATAATCAAATAAACGTAATCTCATTAGATTAGCATAAAATTATGTTATTTATCCTTGGGGAACATTCACTTATCGCAAGCATCCATTTGGACTAAAGAATATTAGTGCAACTTTTCAGAAAGCCATGTCTTATGTATTTCATGCTACCAAAAATATTGTATAGACATATCTTGATGATTTACCTGCACATTCCATGCAGTGTCAATGTCATCCTATACATTTACGAGCTATATTTCCCCGATCTAGCATTTACAATATTCATTTGAATCTTCATAAATGTATATTTTGTGTCAAATTTGGTCATTTACTAGATTTCATCATTTCTAAGCAAGGGGTCAATATCGATCCATTGAAGGCAAAGGCTATTCTAAATTTACCTCCTCCTTCCAATTTATGCCAACTCGAAAGTTTGCAAGGGAATGAAAACTTTCTATGTCGTTCCATTCCAAATTACATTGAACTTACCAAGGGTTTTATTCAACTGATGAAAATAGGGGTTCCCTTCATTTGGGATGACATTTCCAAAAAATCCTTTGATGCTTTAAAGGATGTGTTAACTCATGTGTTGTTGCTAAATCTCACTGATTATCATCAAGATTACTTCTTGTATCTAGCCACATCAGATGGTACTATTTCCATGGTGCTTATACAAGAGGGTAATTCAAATGATGAACATGTTATCTACTATCTTAGTAGGAATCTTAACACCTCTAAAATCAAGTATTCACATGTGGAGAACTTCGCCTCGGTAGTTGTTCAAGTTGTCCAATGTTTTCATCACTACATTTTATTATGCAAAGCCATTGTGATTTCTTGTTGTAACCCCATTCAATATATTCTCACTTGACAATTAATTCGATGAAAATACTCAAAATGGATTGTGATTATTCAAGAGTTTGATTTGAATTTCATCAAGTCCAAATCTAAGAAACCTTTGGTTTATGTCGAGTCAATATGTGACCTTCCCTATGTTGATACAAAAAAAGTGGCAGAAGATTATATTCCCAAGGAATATTTATTTCTGATCAGTTCCTCATATCCATGGTATGGAGATATTATTGTTTATCTCTAGACTAAAAGATTTCAACCCAAATTATCTCATATTGAATGAAGTCAAATTCAATACCAAGCCAAACAATACATTATTATTGGTGATACTCATTATCACCATGGTATCGAATTGTTATTTTGACGATGTTTAATACATGATGAAGCTCAAAACTTTTAAATGAATGACATGCTGAAGCATGTGGTGGTCATATGTTTGGGTATGCCACAACCTAAAAAAACAATTGTGTTGGATATTTTTGGCCCTCATTGTTTAAAGATTATATTTTAGTAATAAAAAAATATCATGCTTGTCACATCTACAATCATAAAACGAGAACACCTCCTACTCCACTTCATCTATAGTTACCATTGGCTTGTTTTCTAAATGGGGCATTGATTTCATGACATGTAACCCTCACTCATCCAGGGGGAATGGATATATTATCAATGTAATCGATTATTTACCAAATGGGTTGAAGCAATGCCTACATTCAACAATGATGAGAATATTGCAGCTCTATTCATATTCAACCATGTAATTTCTAGATTTAGTGTCCCTCAAACCATTGTCACCGACCATGGCACCCATTCTCTAAATTTTATGATGTTGGATCTAGTTTCCAAGTTGGGTTACACCATGATAGCTCAAATCCTTATTACGTGTAGGGAAATGGCCATGTGGAAGTTACCAATAAAGTTTTGAAAACCATGCTTCAATGAATAATAGGGATTCATAAATCAAATTGGCATTTAAGGTTATTTTCGACAATATGGGAATATCATTCCTAAGCGAAAACAACTATCAAGTTTACACCATTCCAACTTGTATATTGTTTGGAAATTGTTTTAGCAATTGAATGTGAGATTCCATCCTCAAAACTAGCCATCAAGCTACTCCATACTACTTTTTGCTGAGGAAGAACGTTTTTTATACATAGCACATTTAAATGAGACTCATTATGATGTTCCTCTATCTAATGAGGCCCACAAAAAACATATTAAATCTCATTTTGATTAAAATGTTAATCCTCATGTTTTTTCTGAATGTGACTTGGTCTTGTTATATGATCAAGAAAATGATATGTTGGGAGTTGGAAAATTTGAGCATATGTGGCATGGCCCTTATATCATTAAACATGTACTTGAAAAAGGTGTGTATGGGTTAATGAATTACTATGGAATTTGTTTAGCCCAACCTATAAATGGGATTTATTTTAAGAAGTATTATGCTTAGGTTTTCTACCTAAGTTTTGGTGTGATACAATTTTGTCTTACAAAATGGTATCACACTAAAACTATGGTACTAGTCCTACATCTGCATGATAATTTAATGTTAGTCTTAACATAAAACAAAAGATATATAAAAATCAAATATTTAAAAAGATATGGGGAGTATTTTTACTTAATACATCCCACCTCATCCCCTTACAAATTGTTATGTATGGATCTCCTCTAAAATCGATCCTTTCATATGGATAGTCTTCAATCATGATGATTATCTCCTAAAACAACATCAAGAAAGTACGAGTAAAATTCATCATTTGGTCGCCATCATGGTGTGCCATTAGATCTACCCATCTCCTCATATGAGGTTCTATGGGCCCAAGCCTCTCCAGTACTATCCTTTGACGACACAATATTGGTGCCCTCTTAAGAAAAAATGACACCAAAATCGAGTCATAACCAAAATGTTTCATTCGACCCATAGTATTCCTCGAGGGGATAATATGGGTTACACAGGGAGGTACCAAAGGTAATAATGTAATGTAAAGATGATAAACAAATGGTCCATAACAAATAAATAAAGTGGTTAATCCACCTTAGGCATGGGACCACAAATAGTTAGGGAATAAAGTGATAAGCCCATTGTATTGGATGTATGGTAATTAGAGACCCATGGTATTGTATGTATGAATCCTATAGAGAGGCTGGAGACTATCCATTGAGGGATGTCAAAAATTATTATATTGAAAAGCATGTGGCTTGTGGAGTGATCTCTTTCCTTAAGGAGTAGTTGTATGGTGTTACCCTACCTCAAGGGTTTTTCTGAAGATATTGATAAAGAAGCATTTCCTTTCTAGAAATCTCTTGTATTGGCTCTTGGGTTTATTTTATAAAAAAAAATATGATATTTTCACGTCAGACCTATTACAAGTGGAATCAAAGCTCTTTCGTGGGAAAAGAGGGAAGTATTTTATTTTTTTGGTGGCGAGTTTGAAAATCATATCTAAAAATGTTCGTTAAAATTTTATTAAAAAAAATATAAAATGTAAATTCCTTGTAAGAAAAAATGCCCAAATTCCAAAAAAAAATCGGTCAAATTAGAGTCTGAATGAGGGAGATATCACTGATTTAAAATCAATCGTGTTGTAGAATTGTTTTAGACGAAACTTTTTGGATGACAGATCTCCTGTAAATTTTTGTAGTTTTTGTGTAGAATTTCAGAAATTTGATTGTATATCTTATCTCCTCTTTTAAAATAACCCAATTTGTAAAAAGAAAAATAGTCGAAACAGAGTTTGGAAGAGGGAGATATCCTTGATTTAAAATCAAATTTTTTTTTTAGAATTTTTTGTGATGGCGAGATAGTTGCAGCGTGAATATTAGTTTCCAGAGTGCCCAGATTGGGTTTTCAAACAATCGGGAAGATGCAGAATAGCCATTCCATTTCCAAAAAAAGGTTATAATAATGATTCTGAGCCATATTGACTGAGTTGTGGTCATTTTAAATTTGCCACATAAAGTAGATAATTTTTTTGAAAACCCTCATTCTTCTTCATGGCTTCTACTGAGATGATTTTTATAGAACATGATGATGGTCCCACAATTCAAGAAATTATACACTCTCAAAAATATAAATTTCCACTACTTTGGAGCATATACATAGGGTATTATTTGGAAGATGAGGTGATTAGATGATGGAAGTCACTTGACAATAAGTTTTTGAAGATGTGTCATCCTAAAGAAATTGAAAAGCGCTTTTTGGACAAATGGTCTCATACTGGAAAGAAGGAAAATAGGAAACATGAATGGTTATTTTCTATTGATATCGCCATACTACAGGTTCATGGAAGTATTCAAACAGAGAAGATTATTGTTTCTATTCACCCTAGTTGCAAGCATAATCTAATCAATCTCAAATTGGTCAAAAACTTGGAAGTTACAACACAACATATTACAAGCATAGAGGTTGATGGGATACCTATGCAAATATTTAAGGACTTGAAGGTGACCATGGGTGAATATGTCTTATATGTTGACTTTTATGCTTTAGACATGGATGAGGCAAATATTTTTTTGGGTTATCCTTGGATGGACTCAATGCGCACCATTAATATTAATACACAAAATAAATTCCTAAAGCTATGGTATAAAAAGAAGAAAAATTCCTTACAGGATATTTCCATTAGAAACCAGGCAAAGAATGTGGAGGAAGAAGCACAAATTTGTAACGACACTGACACATTAGATGATGAGCCTTTGATGGTCAACAACCAAACACAGATATCAAACCAAGTACTAGAAAAAGAATGAGACACCATTCATGCACCAATAGTGGAGGTACCAAAAAAAGAACCAGACACCACTTAGGCACCAATAGTGGAGGTACCAAAAAAATCACTAGACAATACTCAGGCACCAATACTAGAGAAGTTAATGAAAGATATTCCATCAATTAAAGCTTTAGTATATCGCCACCTGCATCACGCAACAAGACAAAACCCAACAAGAAGGAAACCAATTAGCAACAAGGACAACAACCCCTAGACGACACATAGAGGTGTGATGATCCACCCACATCACATCAACACAAAGGAACTACCAGAACCAGCTTCCATCTCAAGCAAGTGAGGCACTGGATAGAACAAGTGTTCACCTTTCTGTGGGATGGTTATATGCATGTGCATGGTACGAGTGGACTACTCTTTTGAGTAGATCTTATTATTTGTGTTCTTCTCATGTTTCGGGGATGAACCATGTTTAAGAGGGGGGTGGAATGTAGTATACCTAGGGGGGATAATATGCAGTACAAAGGGAGGTACCCAAGGGAATAATGTAATGTAAGGATGATAAACAAATGGTCCATAATAATAAATAAAGTGGCTAACCGACATTATGCATTGGACCACAAGTAGTTAGGGAATAAAGTGATAAGCCCATTGTATTGGACGTATGGTAATTAGAAACCCATGGTATTGTATATATGTAGCCTATATAAAGGTGATAAGCCTCATCATTGGGTAATTATATGGGCCTTAATTCACCTCCTAGCTTAGTCAAACCAACTCTTCTCACAACTTATTACGTGTTTTGATTATATTTTGTTTAATGAGATGAGTTAAAGTGAGATATTATGCCTAGTGAACTAATATGCATTGAATGTAGCTTTGGAAGAGAAAATCAAGGAATTTTGGCAAGAATAAGGTTTGAAACTTGAATAGGATAAGGGAGAGAGATTATAGGAAGCAAATCCTCCTCATTTACTCCTACCCCATTCAAATATTCCTCCCTTAATTCCACTAGCTCAGAATGAAAGAAGCTAAGTCATGAAGATCATAAGGCAACTGAGCAAGTGATAGACAAAGACTTATTTCATCTCGAGTTTGGGAGCCGAGCCTCCCTAAATTTAATGAAGTCATTGGGGACTTTAGTTGTATAAGTAGAGAGGCTTAGAGCCTCATTAGGATTTGAATTTCAGCTGTAAAAACTCTAGTTATTTTTGAGCTCCAGATTTGTGGAAGACTTTGATGTAATTTTCTATTTTGGTAATAAGAATGAGATTTTTCTTGATCTAGTACGTAGTTAACTTAGAGGGCTGAAGCTCTTGGGTTAGGGCCCAACCCTAGTAGAAAAGGCTCCTCTTATTGTATCTGTATGCTGAGCTTAGTTTCATAGATTCATGGTCAAACTGTCTTTAAAAGTATTTCATTGCAAGTATTGTAGATATGATTAATTGTTTATTAGTTTGCTTCCATTTATCCCTTACTTCAGTAGCAGGTTAGAAGGGATAAAAGAAGCACCACAAAGCTATCAGTAGGTGTCTTGGCCCCACTTCTTCCTTCTGGGATCATGATTTGAAGAAAAGACCCTTATGTAGCCCCAAAAAGACAGATTCCCATTACTTTCATAATATTTAGAGTTTACTGTACTTGAACCAGCATTTAATTAGTTTTTGCAAGTGTAGTCATTGAAATATCTTCTATATTCATTCTTGCAATAGATCTCATCGATGATTCCATTTTACTCAGCAATTTCCTCATGCATAAGTTAGATAGTTAGTTCATTAAAATCTGCTTTTCTAGCTCATGAGAATTCTTCTTGTTTACATGAATTTTTGGAAATTACACATGTTTGATGCAGAGCAAGTGCTTTAGAAGTAGAAATAGATCCCATAGCAAGAAACCACCTTCCAACTTCATCCACCCATAGGCATTCCTTTTTTTCATTAATACCTTCACCAATTCATCATTTTACATAGAAATTTTCCCAAGCACGTTGAGCAAATCCAACCATCTCCTAAACTTGGTTTTGGGTTCTGAGTGATCCTAGGCTTTTGCTCACTCCATTCCACCCATTAACCACCTTCCCTAAGCCTTCCATAACCTCCAACACCCATCATTTTTCTCTTAGTTGTATCTTGTAGAAATACAGGGAATCGTGTAGGTTTCTAGTACATCCTGTAGGTTTCTAGTACATCCTGTAGGTTTTCCTGTAGTGGCCTATTTTGAGGCTGAATTGAGGGGAAAACTCTAGAAAGCCTCCCAAGGTCACCCAAGGGTTTCCCAAACCTTCCAACCATCTCCTGAACCTTCCATCCATCCACCAGCATCCCTAAACCACCTACCACATCACCAAAAGAGATTATTTTGCACACTTGATTTTTCATGAAAGGCATAAAAAGACAAAATAGATTTATTACAGTATTTTACATGCATAGCAATGATGTTTGATGTTTTTAACTTCCATGATTAGGAAAATATCTTTTTTTTCATGTTAATTTAGCATTATTAAAAAAAATAGCTCTTTGCAGTTAATTAGGAAATGGTGTGCCTTAGCATTGAATTTCAGGCTTTTTCATTATTACAATAGATCATCTCTCTCTTAGAATAGATTTCTATTTCTTTCATCAAGGAGCCAAGCTACTTTTGAATCCATAGAATTCTGGCTTGAAAACCATAGTGGTCTCTTGCCAGTTGAACAATTACAAAAGGCAGAACCATCACTTTTACTTATGTATACAACACTGTCACCTCCAAGTTTGTACGAACCCCGGGTTGATAAAGTGAAGCTGGTAGCCTAAGAGTTGCAGCATTCTTGCTACAATATTGGTTCTCATCACTTTTTGGCACCGTTGTGGAGGTGTTTGAGTAATATGTGATTACTTATTTCTTTCTTCTGTTTCTTGTTTCTAATATTCTACCATTAGTTTCATTTCTGCAAAAGTAATTTAGTTTGCTTCCTTTTCATTCTGCATTATTTGCTTTCCTTTCCATTCAGCAAGTTATATTTCAATCAAGTAGTTAATATTTTCATTCAGTCAATAGTTTTCATTCAGTCTGCAATTTCAATTCTACAATCACTTTCAAAGTTTGAAAAAAATCACAAAACCAACCAAAAACATTTCCTTTCATGCCTTGTAGGAATAGGGATAACTTAGGGAATATTTTTCCAAATACCCCCATTGCATCAAACAGGCAACCTTCCCTCTTCTTCATTGGTTGTGAACTGGAGGAACCCTTAGGTGAGAAACCAGACATATTTGAAGAACCTACATGGGAAGAAGAAAAAGAAGAACCCATTCATACAGAGCCAATGGCTAAAAACAGAAATGACAGAGGGAATAGAGAGAGAGTTGAGGGTTCCTTCCCCATTAAGGAAACCAATTGGGGCACTAAGATGAAAAATATAAGCCCCTCTACCCTTCTTCATTTCCATGGCCTGACCACAGAAGATACCAACACTTTCCTATTTGAGTTTGTTGCTATATGCCAAACCTATGATTACACAAATGATGAGTAGAAGTTGAAACTATTTCCATGTACCCTCAAGTATGCATCTTTGCACTGGTTCATGGGTTTACCTAGCGATAGCATCAGAACTTGGGCTCAAATGCAATAAGCCTTCAACAACAAGTATCAAGACTACTGTAGGTATAAAGATACTAAAGAGGAAATTTTTAGGATGACCTTAGGTAATGATGAATCCCTAGAGGATTATGAAGAAATATTCCATATTAGTTACAAAAGGGTTAGGTGCACACTTGACCCTGAGTCAGTGAAGCTGGTCCTACTTAGAGGAGTAAGGGAAGACCTTTTGGATACCCTACACTTATTAGAAAGAGGCGATATATACCAGTTACCCTATGAGGATATCAAGGCTGTATTTAGAAAGCATTCTAGGACAACTAGGAAAAAGGGTAGGGGAAGTCAACCTATGGTCAATAGATCTTCTTCCAATTCATCCATCAAGGGTGAAATTGGAAACATGCTGGAAGATTTCAAGAGTGAAATGCTGCAAACCCTTGGCTTACAGATGGACACTATGCACATTAGGAGAAAGCAAGAGGAAGTAGAGAGAGACTTGCGCATTTTCTGTCCTAGATGCACCACGAGGCACCCTAGGAATGAATTTCCATTGAATTCTATTGAAATTTTCTCAGTCTGTGCAAAAAACCACTCCACAGGCAAGTGCCCTTATTTTCCTGGACTCAAAGTTGTATATCAAGGAGCTCAAGGGGTCATTGAGTAGCTTTGCTACATAAACTAAAGGAGACCTCATGGGCCTAGTCCATACCAGTAGGGCATGCAAGGGTCATCCCATGCATATTAAGACCCCAACTAGATGATGCAGGAGCATCTCATTGACAGGACAAAGACAAAATAAAGGTGGTATGGTCTCTGAAGGGGACGAAGGAGTAAATTCACTGGAATGATAATGTGGTTGTTTTTTTGTCTTTTATTTAATTAAGTTGTAAGAGTCAAGTAACTGAATAGTAATTAGGAACAGTAGGAATGTTAATTAGTTAGGATTAGGGTTTTAAGACAGTCAATTTTGTCCTTGTGTTAATGACTAACGACAAAGAAACAGTTCGGAACAAAGCTGATGTAACTAATCAAAACCGACAACAGTTGGAAAGAAATTGACAACCATCTAACATTGATTAAATAGAGGGACAAAACATAATAGCTTCTTCTTCGATGTTCTGTGATATAAAGAAATTGTTCTTTACAAAAAATTATTCTGTGTATTCTAACCTCCACCGCGTCCCTAAATAGTTGAACTGTTATACAATATTGCATTCAGTTTCTTTTATGTGCACCATATAGTTTCTGTGCATGATAAATTTACAGATGTGGTCACATGAAAATGCCACGTTGGTCCAGGAAAGAGAATTGAGTCTAGACAGCATTCGGATTAACCCGAGGACGAGGGAATAAAAGACTACTTCCAGTTCACGAGAAGACCCATAAGTAGAAACAACAAGACTAGTCGAACACTTAATTCACAGACAGAAATTAAACTCTAACACTGCCAGGTATGTATCCCTGACAAGTATTCACAATCCTTTTCATCTAAACGTATACATCAAGAAAAAAAAAGAAAATCATTGCACATTCATTTCATAGATATATCAGTCGAAACATGATCATTCAATAGTTACAGTTGTCGTGTTAAGAAAATAAATTCCTTGGAAAAAATATCCAGACAAGATATCACATGGGTTTGGAAACCCACAACACCACTACAGGAACCAGATAGTGAAATACAACTGTAAATCCAACAGCCGAGACTACCACCGATGGAAGCACAGCAAGCCATCGACACATCCATTCGAGAAAAGAACAAACAACAACAACCAAAACAAAGGAATGTTGCTACCCATGACAAACTGAGACAACCGAACTGCCGGGTGTGGAATTTCTTTAAATAGCCAACCAAGTTGCCGGGCTCCAATCCTTCCGAGGAACCGGACACTGCAACCACCAGAACAGTGTCATAAACACAGGGGAAAGCATGCAAGGAGAAACAAATGTATAACAGATGATAACAAAATAGAACCCTAAAGCGCTTACCTGACATTGGCGAGCCGTGGCTGGAATAACTATACCAGAATACCTTGCTCACGAAGGAGCTGAGAACGTTAGCGAGCTGAGTGAGGGAAGAGTACATACTGCTAGCATAGAACCAGACAACCTACCTGGTAGATTGATGGAGGCGCCAGAGGGAATTGACACCATAACCTACCACGAACAAGAAAGGATAAACAGGAACCGGAGAACGAACACCTGGAGCAGTTTAGTCGGCAGTCGAATGCGGTGACAAATAGAGAGAAACCACAAACATTCATACAACCATTTACAAGAAGTGAAAAAACTCAAACACAGACCATGGATAACCAGTAACTAGCCAAAGACAAGAGCAGAACAGGTAAGAACAGGCCTTACCGGACCAGCATTGTAAGCAGAATAGGAGGGGCAACGTCCGATCAATATTCTGAGTCGGAGGATGAGCAACAAAACCCAAAGTGGAAACCTCCAGAAGATATCGAACACACAGAGCTTACAGAACCCAAATGAAGGCATAGACCAGATGACCACAGCAAGGGTTTGATCACTCATACCTAGGTGGGACGAGCAGTCCGAGGGAGGACAATTGGCAGTTAATGAGAGATGGAGGTACCAATCACCTGTATAAGTACAAGGGATAATTGAAGTGACCATAAATCCAAGTTGCCGGTGAATCAACTTATATCCCAAAACAATCTACTGTTCATTATTACAAGTTGCCACGTAATTCCCACATAGGTATTTGTGGGGAGTGGCTACGTGGGCTGAGCCCATCAAGTGGTATCAAAGCTTTTTTTGCTTGAAGAAATCAGAATATGGAGGTTCAAAGACGAGGACGTGGAAGAGGTGTGCGCAGAGCAGGAGATGAGGGCTTGAGGGAAGAATTAAGGGCCCTTACTGCTCGCTTGGAAGCAGTGGAGGTAGGAAGGAGAAGAGACCCAGAACTCGGGGATGATAGTGAAGAGGAGGCAGTAACTGCTACAAACGGATCAGAGGAAGAAGCCCTGGAGTTAAAACTATTGAGATCGGTATTGCTAGCCAGCAGCAAACCCAAACGCGAGATTCCTAACTATGATGGCAGTCTATCTGCAGATGTTCTGCTGGACTGGGTATATGAGTTAAATAAGTATTTTGAAAACGAAGAAATTAGTGAGGACAAAAGAGCCAAATTTTCTGCAACCAAGTTAAAGGGACACGTCGCTTTGTGGTGGGATAGTATCCAGGTGGATAGGAAGAGGATGAACAAGCTACCGATAAGGAAGTGGCCAAGGATGGTGGCAAAACTGAAAGGCAGATTTCTGCTTAAAGATTATCAGGTTGAGCTTTATCGATGGGTGCATAATTTAAGACAGAAGGGTATGACTGTAAAGGAATACACAGAGGAGTTTTATCGTGTAAAGTTGTGGGCTAGTTATACTGATGATACTCCAAAGAAGACAACGAGATACATGAATGGTTTGAGGCTGGAAATACTGGATGAGATCAATATTCTCTCTCCGCGGAATATAGAAGAAGCCTTTCAGAGTGTTGTAAAGGCTAAGGAAAAGATTAATAGGAAACAAAATGACAGGAGAGGATGAGGAAATGGTAGAGGATGAGGACAGTCCTATGGCAGAGGGATAACTGCCACTAACAGTGAAGAAGGTAGTAGCTCTAGAGCTTCAGGGACAGCAAAGAAGGGAGATAGCATAAGAGGAGGTCGGCCATATCAGCGAGGAAGAGGAAATGGTCGAGAAAGGGGAGCTAATGTCCAGTGCTACAGGTGCCACAAGTGGGGGCACAGATCCTATGAATGCCCGGAAGCTGAGCATGCTGGCTAGAGGGGAACATTTGTTGCATAGCTTGAGGAAGCTGAAGCACCACCCCAGGAGGTTGAAAAAGTGGCAGAAACAGGAGAGGCACTAGTTTTAAATAAAGTATTGTTGAAGCCAGCCAAGGAGACGGCTGAGCAAACACAACGAAAGGCATTGTTCTGAACAGTTTGCAAATCACATGGAAAGTGCTGTAAATTGATCATAGATAGTGGGAGTACAGACAATTTGGTTGCCACCGAGAGGGTGGAGAAGCTGGGATTGAAGCGACTTAAGCATTCCACACCTTACAAGGTGTTGTGGCTACAGAAAGGCCACCAGCTATTAGTTGATGAACAGTGCGAGGTTGAATTTCACATTGGCAAATACCAGGACAATGTTGTCTGCGATATCATGCCAATGGATGTGTGCCATATACTACTAGGGAGACCATGGCAGTATGATCGGAAGGTGACGCACGATGGGAAGACGAATTGTTACAAATTTGTGAAAGATGGATTCAAGCATACGCTTGTACCCATCAAATAGGAGGATACAACAGAAACAAGTGGAACAAAAGCATTGTTGATAGGAGGAAAATAGTTTATTGAGCAGATTGAGGAAAACGAGGTGAATTATGTGGTTGTAAGGAGAACTAAGACTGTGTTGTTGAACACAAAAAAGTCAGAATTGCCTACAGAGATTCAGGAGATGTTAGAAGAATTTAAGGACATTGTAGTCGACGACTTACCGGACAAGTTGCCTCCCAAGAGGAGAATCAGCCATCATATTGATTTCATACCCGGAGCAAGCCTACCAAATAGGACAGCATATCGAATGAGCCCGAAAGATAATGAGGAGATTCGTAAACAGGTGCAAGAGATGTTGGATAAGGGGCTAATCAGAGAAATCTTGAGCCCTTGTACGGTACCAACAGTACTCGTGCCTAAGAAGGGTGGAGAATGGTGGATGTGTACGGATTCGCGAGCTATTAATAAAATCACCATTCAGTACAGATTTCCCTTACCTAGAATGGACGGTATGATGGATTGTCTTAGCGGGGTAGCTTATTTCATGAAGATTGATCTGAAGAGTGGATATCATCAGATCAGGATCAGAGAGGGAGATGAATGGAAAACACCTTTCAAGACCAATGAAGGGTTGTACGAGTGGCTAGTCATGCCATTTGGTTTTAGCAATGCTCCTAGTACTTTTATGAGGTTGATGAATGAGATGTTAAAAGAATTTATGGGCAAGTTTCTGATAGTCTATTTGGACGATATTTTTATTTTTAGCGGAACAAAGGGAGAGCACCTTCAGCATGTTCGAAGAGTGCTAGAGAAGTTGCAGCAAAACAAACTGCTGATAAACTTTAAAAAATGTACTTTCCTGTACAAGGAACTGGTTTATTTGGGGTTTGTAATCGCGGAAAAAGAATTGAAGATGAATCTAGAAAAGATCACAAAAATCATCAATTGGCCGTCACCAAAGAGCTTGTTTGAAGTACATAGCTTTCACGGATTGACAAGTTTTTATCGAAAGTTTATTAGAAATTTCAGTGAAATCTACGCACCAATGCTAGACACCATCAAAAAGGCCAGTCAACCTTTTTGTTGGACTAGAGCAGCGGAGGATAGCTTTCAGCTTTTGAAGTGGAAGATTTCAGACAGGCCGATTTTAAGGCTTCCAGATTTTAACAAGCTTTTTCAGGTTTGGTGTGATGCAAGTGGGACAGCTATTGGCGTTGTGCTCAGTGAAGAAGATAGACCAGTGGCATTCTTTAGTGACAAATTGAACGAAAGCAGGCAGAAATATTCCTCGTATGACAAGTAATTTTATGTCGTGGTCCAAGCTTTAAAGCATTGGAGACACTACCTACTGGGCAACGAGTTTGTATTATTTTCTGATAATTCAGCGCTGTAATATGTAATTCAGCAGCACAAATTGAACCATAAGCATGCCAAATGGGTAGAATATTTGCAGAGTTTCACTTTCATGCTCAAACACATCGATGGGCAAGCCAATAAAGTGGCAGATGCCTTGAGCAGAAGAACTTTGCTCTTACAGGAAAGTAGAATACAGGTGATGGGGTTCGAACATCTAAAGGATTTGTACTAGACTGACACAGACTTCAAGGAAGCCCTTGAAGCCTGCCAAAATTTCGTGCTGAGAAATACAAGTCCATGGTTGGACTGCAATTTGCAGGAAGGACTATTGTTCAGAGGTGGACAGTTATGTATCCCAGACTGTTCGATGAGGGAAAATATTATACGGGAGAAACATAGTGGTGAAGTAGCTGGTCATTTCGACATAGACAAAACTTTGGAGCAGCTCGGACACTTTTATTACTGGCCCAGAATGTGCAAGGATGTACAATGATATGTGAACATGTGTAAAGTTTGCCAACTGGCGAAAGGACATAGTCAGAATACTGGACTTTACACTCCACTACCTATTCTGAGTAGGCCATGGGACTCAGTCAGCATTGACTTTGTCTTGGGACTGCCTAGAACGCAGCGGGGGTATGACTCAGTGATGGTGGTCATAGACAAGTTTTCAAAAATGGCGCTTTTTATCCCTTGTCGAAAAACTAGTGATGCCACATATGTAGCTCACCTTTTTTTCACGGAGATTGTTATATTACATGGCCTACCCAGATCTATTGTTTCTGACAGGGACGTAAAATTCACAGGACACTTTTGGTGCACCCTGTGGAAAAAGTTGGGCACACAATTGAATTTCAGCTCTGCGTATCATCCGCAGACTGATGGAAAAAGAGAAGTAGTGAACAGGAGTTTGGGAAATTTGTTACGGAGTTTGACTGGGGAAAATTCACGGTTATGGGATCGTGCTCTCGCTCAGGCGGAATTCAATTATAATGATTCGCCAAATCGTAGCACTGGACATAGCTCATGCCAAATATTGTACGACATGCATCCTCAGGAAATACATGAACTGTGGGATTTGGGAAAATTGGAACAGAGAAATGCGGATGGAGAAGATTTTGCCGAAGCGATGAGTGAACTACACGAACGGGTAAAATTAAAGTTGCAGGACAGCGTGCAGAAATATAAGCAGCAAACAGATTCAAGGTGGAGAGAAGTACAATTTAATGTTGGAGACAAGGTCCTTGCACACTTGCGCAAAGAACGATTTCCGAAAGGCGCATATAATAAGTTAAAATTTAAAAAGATTGGCTCCTGCAAGATTTTGCATAAGTTATCAGCCAACGCCTATGAAATTTGGCTGCCACCTGATATAGGAATATCACCTATTTTCAATGTGGTAGACCTGTTTCCATATACTTCCCACAGAAAGGAAGACAGTGCGGTACGGCCAGAATGGGACACCCAAGTTGAGGACAGTTCTTGGATGAGGCATATGCCTTCAGTTCAACCCCATGAGATTGAGGGGATTCTCGATACCCAGGTAGCTAAGAGGACACACAGGAAGGAATATTTGTGATATCTCATCAAGTGGAAAAATCGTCCAAATGAGGACAGTTCGTGGCTCGACGCGGCACAGATACAGAAGGCTGGCTATTCTGTGGAGGAGCTCATGGAACGGAGCAATGATTTTCTCTTACCCTGGGAGCCTAATGCAGGAGCATCTGGCTGATAGGATAAAGACAAAATAAAGGCGGTATGGTCTCTGAATGGGACGAAGTAAATTCACTGGAATGATAATGTGGTTGTTTTTTTGTCTTTTATTTAATTAATCTATAAGAGTCAAGTAACTGAATAGTAATTAGGAACAGTAGGAATGTTAATTAGTTAGGATTAGGGTTTTAAGACAGTCAATTTTTTCCTTGTGTTAATGACTAACGACAAAGAAACAGTTCAGAACAAAACTGATGTAACTAATAAAAACATAACCGACAACAGTTGGAAAGAAACTGACAACCATCTAATAGTGGTTAAATAGAGGGACAAAACATAATAGCTTCTTCTTCGATGTTCTGGGATATAAAGAAATTGCTCTTTACAAAACATTATTCTGTGTATTCTAACCTCCACCGCGTCCCTAAATAGTTGAACTATTATACAATATCACATTCAATTTCTTTTATGTGCACTATATAGTTTCTGTGCATGATAAATTTACAGGTGTGGTCACATACAAGAAAACGCCACGTTGGTCCAGGAAAGAGAATTGAGTCTGGACAGCATTCGGATGAACCCCGGGACGAGGGACTAAAAGACTACTTCCAGTTCACGAGAAAACCCATAAGTAGAAACAACAAGACCGGTTGAACACTTAATTCACAGACGGAAATTAAACTCTAACACTGCCAGGTATGAATCCCCGATGAGTATTCACAATCCTTTGCATCTAAACATATACATCAAGAAAAAAAAAAATCCTTGCACATTCATTCCATAGATATATCAGTCAAAACATGATCATTCAATAGTTACAGTTGTCGTGTTAAGAAAATAAATTCCTTGGAAAATATATCCGAACAAGATATCACATGGGTTTGGAAACCCACGACACCACTACAGGAACTAGACAGTGAAATAACAATTGTAAATCCAACAGCCGAGACTGCCACCGATGGAAGCACAGCAAGCCATCGACACATCCTTTCGAGAAAAGAACAAACAATAGCAACCAGAACAGAGGAATGTTGCTACCCGTGACAAACTGAGACAACCGAGTTGTCGGGTGTGGAATTTCTTTGAATAACCAACCAAGTCGCCGGGCTCCAATCCTTCTGAGGAACCATGTTGGGTATACGACCAAAGTCCCACATTGACTAGAAGTGGGGAGGATCATGGGTATATAAGGATGGACAAATATCTCCATTGGTATGAGGCCTTTTGGGGTAAGTCCAAAAGCAAATCCATGAGGGCTTAGGCCCAAAGTTGACAATATCATACCATTGTGGAGATATGTGGTGTCCAGAGTCCTTACAAGTGGTATCAGAGCCATGCCCCGAAGTTAGCCAAGTGGATGAATC
>APFE030187499.1:0-12186 GCA_000404065.3 Pinus taeda | reverse complement strand
CCTTCTTCAATTTCATCCTTCATTTTTTCAGCGGATTAGATTGCTCTATGTTAACTAATTTGTAAATCAATATATTTTATTAAAAAAAATAAAATATTTTTAAGGTGTGCGGAGGAATTTCCTTATGTTATAGGGTAGAAAAAGAAAGTTTTATAATTATTGGGTAGTAGATGAAATATTTAGAATTACTTGTAATTTATGAGATTGTCTAAATTATGAGAATTAATAGGTTGGGTTGATTGAACAAGAAGCTTACAATTTCTTTCCTTTGCCTGAAATTTAAGATTATTTTGTAGATGAAAAAATATGCATTTTTTAATGATATATGTCAGATTATGTTTAGATATTTTTGGTAAGGATTTGAGTTTCTTGGGATATGTTGAACCATAGTTGTTTTTGTTGCATTTTTATTATTACAACTATGCATGCATTTATTAATTTTGGTCATCCATGAGAGACCTTATTGGTATTATGGTGATCTGATCTCCTAAGGGATGGAATTGTGATGTGCCATTTAGTGGCTACCCGTCCTACGACTAAGAGTGTTAGCACATTTGCCACATAGTGCCGCTCAAGTTTGATGATGGGCAATTATGGGTAGTTCATGCGTAGGGAATGAAATTACCACCATTGTGTGTATTCATTTTAGGGTGATTAAATATTGGGAAAGCTACATAATATAGGTAGGGGAATTAGGTATAGTTAGTTTTAGACTTGTGTGAGTGACATCACCCATGACACTTTAATTCCATGAATTTCATGGTGATGAGACATTGTGAAATAGTGTGTAACTCTTTGATATAAAAAAAAGAATCAATAAAGACACTTAGGGAGTTTAATTTCCAAGAAAATCCAAATAATTTTAGTGACTTCATCCCTTAATGTGGTAGTGGGCCATTTTGTACAAATGATTTATATTATTCTCGTAAGGAACAAGTTCATAGCCATGAGGATTAATCGCAATTTGGAGGAAGTAGGAAGGATTAGATCTCTAACTTCCCATTAACACCTGGGAATCTATCTAATGGTGAGAGATTGAAGTTTTTTTTGCATATTCAATAATTTGCAATGTATTGGATTTGAGGTCCAAATTTCCATGAAGAGTTGAGGTTTAATTCACCTATTTATATCTATGGCCCACAACCTCTTGTGGTATTTGCGAGAGGATCAAGAAGGGATGTACCCATTTTACCATTGAAAACTAACATTCATCCCATGAAAAACACATCAACAAACTAGATGCAATGATAGGGGTTTCTCACCAATGTGTAAGAGAAAGTGGTTGAGGAGTTATGATAGGGGTTTCTCACCAATGTGTAAGAGAAAGTGGTTGAGGAGTTAAGGAATGTAGATTCCTAATACTCCATTAGGTAATAGGTGCATGCCATGAGGAACCATCAAGGGGTATGATAAGGCTTAATTCCATTGAATAGTAGTTAACGGATTTTTGTAAGGCCTTTGACATGTGATGTTTAACTTATACGCATGATGTTATTGAAGATTTTTTACCTACGCAAGATGGATGGGATCATCCATGTGGATAGTTTCCATGAAAAATGTTAAGTTATTAAAAATGGAGTTTCATATGACTAGAAAAAAGACAACATATGACCATCACGGATTATAAAATCAAACGAGTTGGTTGAAATCCATAATGTTTTGACTCAGTAATAACATGTAGAAAATTAGTGGGGTTTAGTGAAAAAATATGTCAGATTAACAAAGAATTTAATATAAATAAAAGTAAGGACACAATGAGGTTATCACTCCCTTGACACTCGTATTTTCGTTGAGAATTCGTAAAACACGATGAATTTTTTTCCTTTTTTTAATGACAACAATGGGGAATGGAAGTGTTTTGTATTTATTTTGAGTATCATAAGAAGGGTTTGATAGGCGTGGTGGAATTACTATGATAATGGTTATTTTATTTGTTTTTGTCTAATAGAATTGGTGTTGTGCACAATTATTGAGCCTCAATCTAAGTATTCGAATCTATGAAAAAATTGGAGAAGTTATTAACATTTTGTGAACTTGTAAAGCTTATACCATCTAGATCCAATATCCAAATTGAGCAAAATTTACATTGATTGGAAGGCTCTTCTCGTGGAGAATATAATTAAAGATTCAATTCTAAATTCCACTTCTAATTTATTAATACAATTGAAATAACTTGGAATTAGTCTCGGTTGGGAGGATGAACATAACCCTTAGGGTTTTGAAGTACATTCTATCAGTGAAAACCTATAGGTTAGGAATTTAGCAACAAAGTTTAATGTATGTAGAAATCAAGAGACACCTCTATAGAGAGACTATGAGGATATTGAGGGTAAAACTTCATAGTTTCACAGAATAAAATCAACTAATTAGAGCTCACAAAGAGCACAACTAGCCCATAAACACAACTATGCTTTAAATTTTGAGAAATATACAAAAGTAAGTGCATAAATAACATAATTCAAATAATGCTATTAGATGTAGAGATGGATAAATTTTTTTGAATGTTATCTTTTGTCGATGGGCTTGTTCTTGATCCCTTTAAGATTAACTATTAGGCTAGGAGGTAACTCCTCAAATGAATTGTGTCTATTCATTAAGATTTCTCATGGTTATATACATGAGGGAGTGACTCTTAGGCTTCACCTCCCGATGGCTCTTTATTTTCCATTATTTACTATTTACATTATTTACAAGTGTTCACCCAATCCCAATGATTAGGTGTCGACATTCCCCCCTTAATCTGAAGGGATGTTGGTGAGTCCAATCATCGTTCTGAATATTTCAAGATTTTCTCTTCCAAACGCTTTGGTGAAGATGTCTACAATCTTCTCATTAGTGGAACAATGGTATAGATGGATTGTCTTTGCATCAACACGATGTCGAATCCAATGATATTTTGTATTGATGTGCTTTGTTCGATCATGGAACTTTGGGTTCTTGGCCAACTTTATTGCAGAGGTGTTCTCAATCATGACATACCTGTTTTATTTGCAAACCTTCTAGAATTTTCCTGAGCCACACAATTTCTTTTGTTGCCTCAACCCTGCCACAGATTCTACCTTTGTTGTGGATTCTGATGGAACTGATTGTTTGTGTGATCTCCAAAAGACAACTCCTGATCCAAGACTCATAGAATAACGTGAAGTAGATACCCCAGTTTCTTTGTCTCCATCGAAGTTTGAATTAGAGTATCCAATCAAGCTGAAGTCGCCCGCCTGTGTATACTTCAGTCCAAACTCTTGGGTTCCATTCAAGTACTTTAGAACTCTTTTTGCAATAGACCAATGTCCCTCACAAGGCTTTTGCATAAACCTAGAGAGGATTCCAACAACAAATGAAATGTCTGGTCTGGTAGTAGCCAGGTAGTTGAAACATCCTACAAGTTGTCTATATTTTGTTGCATCCTCAAATTCTTTTCCTTCAATGGATGTGAGCTTTAAGTTTTGTTCCATTGGAGTAGTTAGAGGATTTCACTCAGCCATGCCAAACTTGTTCAACAGATCTCCAATGTACTTCTTTTGAGAGAGGAATATAGACTTCAAATTTTGAGTTACTTCAATAGCAAGATAGTAGTGAAGATAGTCAAGTCAGTCATTTCAAAACCTTTCCTAAATTCTTTCTTTATGGATGCAATGTAGCTCTCATTGTTCCCTGTCATCAAAAGATCATCTACATATACCACACGATATACAATTGTTTTGCCAAGTTTCTTGAAAAACAAAGTTGCATCATCAAGATCATAATGTTTGAAGTTGAGTTTCAAAAGATGCTTAGTTAAATTTTCATACCAGGCTGGTGGTGCTTGCTTAAGGCCATACAAGGATTTCAAACATTTTCATACTTTATGTTCATGTTCCTTGATAGAAAATCCTTCAGGTTGGAACATAAAAACATTCTCTTTTAGATCTCCATTTAAGAAAGAAGTTTTTACATCCATTTGATGGCTTTCCAACCGTTCTGATCTGCTAGGGAAAAGAGTGTCCAAATGGTAGCCTATTTTGCTATGGGGGAAAATGTTTCCTCATAATCGACCTACTGTGTAAAAACTTTTGCCACAAGCTTGACTTTTTGCTTGTCAAGTGGGCCATCAGCTTTATACTTGTTCTTGTAGACCCACCTGCAGCCAATTGGTTTGGATCCCAATGGAGGATCAACCAACTTCCAAGTGCCATTCTTTATCAAGGCATCATACTCCTTTTGCATCGCTTCTTTCCATTATCATGAGAAGCACTTCTTTGAAGGAAGTTGGTTCAAAATTTGTAGACAAATTTAGTTCAAAATCATAAGAAACATCCATATGAAAAAGTGAATCAGAATCATCTACGTTTCCTCCATTTTTCTTGGTTGAATTTCTTGTTCCTGTCTTTCCAACCTCATGAGGATGAACACTTTCAAGTGTCTTTGTCAGCCACTTTGGGGGACATTTCTGAGATGGTCTAGGCTGCTCTGTTCAGTGAGTTAGGACTAACTAAAGATTAAGTCTCCCAATTCTTTCAATCACATCACTCAAAGTATCATGAGTGGTTGGAGTTTCATGTGGGGGAGAGAGTGCTTTAGAAGAAGATTCCACAGATTGATTTAGAATAGGAATACCCCCTTCGAGATGTGGAATCTAATTATCAAATTCTTGAAATGATTTTTCCTGCCTGAATCTATCCAAGCGATCGAGTTTCCACTCAACAACATTGTTAGCTTTGGAAGATTCAAGAAATATTACATCTATAGATACAAAAATGTTTTATTAACTTCATCATATAGACGGTATGCTTTGGAGGTATTTGAATAACCCAAGAAGATACATTTACGACTCGTTGCACCAAGTTTGTTTCTATGTACCTTTGGTATCAAGGCATAATAGGTGGAACCAAAGACCTCGAGATGCTTTACTGAAGGAATGTGGCCATACCACATTTCATAAGGTGTCTTGTTTCTAATATCATTAGATGGATATCTATTCTTTACATATACAACACATAGAACTGCATTAGCCCAAAACATCAATTTTACATTCTTGAAAAACATCATGGAACGTACCATATTTAGGATTGTCCTATTCATTCTTTCAGCTACTCCATTTTGTTGGGGAGTATAAGGCACAATTGTTTGATGTTTGATCCCATGTTTGCGAAGATAGTTTTCAACTTCATTTGAAGTGTATTTGTTTCCATTATCAGTGCGAATAGAGCTAATATGAGATTGTGCATCATTTTCAATCCATGTATGAAAGTTCTTGAATGTTTGAAAAGCATCAGATTTGTTCTTCAATAAATAAGCCCAACACATTCTGGTGTAGTCATCAATAAATGTCATCATATATTTATTTCCATTTGCAAAAGGAATAGGCATTAGACCGCATAAATCTGAATGAATGAGTTCAAGTTTTCTATGTCCTTTGGAATGTGAATCATGAAAACGTTGTTTGATATGCTTTCCTAGAATACAAGCATCACACTGCTTAAGTTTCCTAGGAATTGTAGGGAAACCAATAACACCATTTTTCTTCAACAAGTGAAGGTTGTCATAGTTCAAGTTTCCAAATCTAGCATGTCATAATAGACTTGATGGAAATGTACCTTCATCATAATGAGAACTATATAAGAAATTTTGTGCACGAGCAGAGGTACCTTGCAGCTTGAGAAGTCTTTCTTCTTTTATCCCCGTCATGACAAGTGACTGATTTGATGCCTTTCTCACCTCAACACTTCCATTAAACATATGAATGGAGTGTCCTTGCTAGTATATGTGGAGCAAGGACAACAAGTTTCTCCTCAGTTGTGGGAGATATAAAACATCATGCAGAAGAAAGTCTAGAAGACCAGGCAATTTGAGCCTGATTGTGCCAAACCCTGATGGCTTGAGTTTTGATTTGTATGCAAAGCATACTGCTCCATCAACATTGTCAGTAAGTTCGTCAAAAAAATATTTTTTAAAAGTCATGTGGCAAATTTCTCCTGAATCAAGCAACCAATCATTTTTCCAAGAAGCAACTGAATCATTAAACAAGTCTTCATTTACTCCAATATTACAATGTGCACAAAATAGTGAGCGGATTCAGGTGCTTTACCTTTCTCTTTGTCATTGGTTTTACATTTGGGCTGATTTCTTTCCTGCTCAATTATGTCCCAAGGAAACTTGCATGTGTATGCATCATGTGATCCATCTCTATTGCAACGTATGCAATGAAGGTCATAATTTTCTCCTTGAGAGTGTCTGGCCCCCTTACCTCTGAAATATATTTTTCCTCTTCGTCTTCGACCACCTCTTCCTTTGGAAGAATCTTGAGCATGATTCTTCTGTCTTTGTGCAAGACACACAACTTCTTCAGAAGACTAAGGAGTTATCTTCTTCCGAAAATCTTTTTCTCTCCCAACAAATTTATTTACAAGGGAGTCAAAGGTAATTTCTTTGAGGTTTCTATTTGCTTGCAATGACTCAAGATAATTTAAATAAGTGGGATAAAGTGCCTTGACAAAAGCTATGAGAGGAATGTCTAGTTCAACATTAGTGACTTCGATATCATGCATAATAGATTTTACTTCTGATGCAAGAGCAAGAGGATCATCATTTTGTAATTCAAGGCTGAACAATTTAATTATCAATTGGACAACTTCAAGCGTGGAGTGCGAGTCATAAAGTTACTTCAATTTTTGTAAGGCTTCAAAAGCATTTGAAAATGGTGAAATATGGCAACTCACCTCTTCATTTATAGATGTTTCAATCAAGGCATAGGCCTTGCTATTCTTGTTTTCACAAATGACAAATTCTTTGCCTGAGATAGGCTTTGCAGGTTCACTATGTCCTTCTCCTACACAAACTCATTTCCACAGCTCATTGAAAATGAGAGTGTGATTGATCTTCTGAGACCACTCAGGATATCTCCCCTTCCTAGTGAGAACCACCCCCACAATAGATTTCAAATAATTCATTTTAAAATCTGTGTATTGTAAAAAAAATTACTTCTGCTGCTAATGTATAAAACTTGCACTCCTAGTGGTAAGAAAAAGACAATTTTGGTGTAAAATTGTCAAAAAAATGAACACCGATATATAGGACAGATCTAAATGGAACTAGAGAGGGTACCAACAAAACCAACAATTGGATTGCCTACGATTTATACCCATATTGCACCTCATGGCCCATCTCGGAATAAAAGGTCAACCCTTTGAAGAGTTGGTCGTGGAAGGCCTTCCTCAGTGGGTTGATCCTGACGGGTTGGTCTTGATTGAAATTCCAATGCTTCCCACTTAGTATGCTCCTGCCTGAAAGGCCTTGCTAGGAACTATTAATGCAACTTGGGCTCTAAGCTAGCGATTACAATTACAATTTCTAACAGCCCCCCTTATTTACAACCATATGACACAACATGACTCAACTATGTCTGCTAGGCTTACAATATCAATTGACTCAATTATCACTGAAACATGCCCGCTAGTCTATGCCTCAGCTAGGCTTACAATGACTTAAGACTTTCATAATTTTTCATTTTCTTTTTCTCTTCTTCCAAATTTTAAATCCTTGAAGTTGCTTCATTCTCTGTTGCATATTCTTGTTGTAGGCTCCATACTTTTTTACTTGTTGTTGTTGCAATTTTTCTTTGACTTTTCTTGAATTTGCACTGAAACACAATCTGATCTTGTCTAGTACACCTTCCTCTTCAAATATTTTTTCAACCATGGATTCCTGCCACAACATTGCATCTTCAAGCTGTCTTCCTTGCTCTGCTTCTTGCACTTCATATTCATGACTTTCTTTCTACCATATTTCTTGATAGCACAATCTTATCTCTTCTTGACTCCATTGTTGAAAAATGGTTTCAATGCATTCATCTTCGTCTTCAGAAACATCCATATCATTTTTTTCACTTTCATTATCAAGTACTCTTGTTTTTTTCTTGTAATTTGCACACTCAAGGTCATTATTCACCTTTTCATTCAATTCTTTTATTCCAACTGCTGCTTTAAGACTCGAATCAATTTGTTCAATTGGTTTTTGAATCCATTCTTCAATGAGCTTCAAATTTGCATCAAACTTATTAACAACCTTGCTTTCAACTTCTTTTCCGATGTTATTCTAAACACCTCCATATACAAAAACAATGTTAAAAACATCTTTCTTATGCTCTTTAGTGAGAGCTTCTTGCTCTACATCTGCCTTCTTTTCAATTGCATGGAGGTTGTCTTCCACTGTCATGTTGTTATTAGATATTCTCATAAAAAATTCTTCAATCACTTTATCCTGTTCTTGATCATCGACTGTTACTAAATGACATACTATTTATTGAGGAGTTCCAACTGCTTCATATCTTGCTGCTACAGTGGCAGCTTCAACCTCCAATGTTTCATCAAACACTGCGCTTACCATATTTCCACAAACAATCACTGTTTCAAAAAAGAAACCACACATATCATCAACATAATGTTCATCCACATTATGGTGGGATATCCCAACATGCACGTGATCATTGTCAATTTCATTAACAATTTCAACGTCACCAAATCCATAAGCTGCGATTGGACTCAACGATTCACATATAACTTTGCAGTCATCATCGAAATGTGTCTCAGCACAGTGGGATTCACCATCATCTGTGTCATCAACATTACAGTGGAGTCCTTGAACATTTATTTGTTCTTTCTCTGTTTCACACACAAAGGCTTCAACTTCTCTCTCTACAATCTTTGTTGCACTTCTTCATCCATATGCATGCTTGCATAATGGGTTTTAATTTTATGGTCTTGACAACCATCATCCACTTTTGAGTGGGGTTCTCCAATCTCTGTTTTTGTCTCAGATTTTGCTCATATACTCTCATATCTGTGCCTGACTTCTTTGCTTGTGACATAACCTGATGTTGCATGTCACTCCCCCTTGCGCCAAATTCTTCTTCCACGAACTTCCATGCTTCCTTTGAAGTTGTAGCCTTTGCTACCTTGCACAAACACTTGTCATCCAATGTGTGTTTTATAAAATTCAATGATAAAGCATCACATACTTCATCATATGAGTTATTAGACTCATACTTAATTAACTCTTTAGCTCTACGAAAAGTAAACAGCTTGATAACCTAATGATCAAAATATTTACATGTAAACATAGGAGGTGGTAGCAGATCAAAGCTACACAAATCACCGTTGATTTCTTCTTTGTCTTCTGCTAGACTTCTCAATTCCTCGGCTACAGCCTGAACCTCTCTAACCATGGAAATGATGTTTGCCTCGTCTTTTTTATTTCTTTTCTTAATATGCTTCAGTTGCGCTTTGCGACCCATGACTGTAGTCTTTCCTCTATTTTATAGATTCTTCTTGATTGCATGAGGTTGTCTTCCATATCACCAAAAAAGATCAAAATGATTTTCAATATGCGTCCCAATAAAGCACAATCTTTACCCAAAACATTGTCATACTACAAAATAAATTGCAAATAAATAGATTACAAATCCCAGCTCTTTTTTCATTTTTTCTAATACCATACATCTTGTTTCTTAAAAAATTTTTTTTAAAAGAAAACTCTTTTAATACCATGCGCTCTCCACCAGGATTCTTATCCATCCTTATAAAAAAACCTTTTAAACTTGCCCACGGAGGGTCTTCGGCTTTAAATTTCAGGAATCATTTTTAATTTGATTTTAATAAAACAAATAAAGCTCCCAAATATGTACTTTAAATTTCAAGAATCATTTTTAATTTGTTTTTAATAAAACAAATAAAACTCCCAAATATGTACTTTAAATTTCAAGAATCATTTTTAATAAAACAAATAAAGCTCCAAAGATGTAAACTTTTTTTTTAAATACCAATCCACTTTAACCAAAAGCTCCTCTACTTTAACCAAAAGCTTTCCTACCACTTAGTTGTGAAGGGAGAGAAAACAAAACACAAATTCACACATAAAATACTAGTTGCTTTTTTATTGATCATAGAAAACATGATTGATAAAATTAACCCAATAAAAGTATTTAAACCTTTTTGGACTAACTATTCGCCCAAAATAACTTAACATACACACACTTAACTCACTGCACTTAAGTCTTTATCTTTAACTCAACACTGAGTTATCTCTAATTTTAGCGAACTCCCAAATCCCTGAATAATTACAATTTCTAACAAATTTAACACAACAACTATTATCTAAATATTATTTTAGCCGCCTCCTTTCTAATTGCCAGCGGGTGGCGATGTCAATTTCGCTTTCATCTCCGAGACAATTTCAAATAACTTAGCCGAATCGGGCAAAACTTCTTTCACTCCCTCCACTTTACAAAATTTGTGGGCCCATGTACTTAATAGCGGCAATTTTTGTGTGTCTATTAAAACACTATCGGTAACCCTCTCGATGGTTTGGACCGTTACCAATAGCCCGCCCAATGCAATGTCAACCAACCCTATCTCGTCTCCTCCAAAATACTCTTTCCCGGACAACACTTCCTCCAACAGAAGGAGGTTTGCCACCGATTCCTCCACCGCTTTCTGTTTCTCTTCACCCTCGCCCTTGAAAACTCCCCGAATACTTGGAATGAACTGCAGCTGCCAATAATTAATGTTAGAGGCAGAAATGCGAAAAACTAATTGCAACTCACAAAATCCCAAATAGGAGATAACGAACAAATGGGTGAATTACCTTATCGTCTATGAAGGCAGCCCAGAAGCGGGCAATGGATCGGTCATATGGATCTTTGGGCATAACATTGGGTGCCTTTTTTTCCCATTTCTCCTCAATGTATTGCACAATAATCATCGATTCACAAACAGGCTTTCCGTTGTGGATGAGCACCGGAATCTTCTTGTGAACAGGGTTTGATTGCAGTAGCAGCTCGCTTTTATTTTGAATGTCCTCTTCGATGAACTCATAATGGATCCCTTTAAGAGCGAGTGCAATGCGAACCCGCGCCACGAAGGGACTGTAAGCCACACCTAAGAGCTTTACTTGCCCATCTTCTCCACAACCCTCCATTGTTATGAAATCTGTTTTTTCAAATGTAATGCGCTTCTCTTGCATGTATACCTGCCTCTGGTATCTCTAGTGCACTTATTTATATATATAAGTATACACAAAGCTTTGTGCCGCAAGTCACGCTTCACCAAGTGCCGATGGTGGGAATCAGGACTTGGCTTGTAGTACTCCTTGCGGATTTGGTGGAAGGATGGGTTGCTTCACACGCACAAGTTAGCTGCAGCAGCCATGAAACTACGTTCTTTGGTCATAGAAGGTTAGTGAGAGTCGAGTCAAAGGTAGCAGGTCTGAAATTGCATGTCTTATATGACAAAGGAAAATCGTTCGCTGAAAGAGGACCAGGTCTCGAATTTGACGTCGTATCTTATTTATATAATTATTTGACAAATATGTATACAGGTGGTCATAACAAGCGTGTGACTCGGACCCCTCACTGAAAAACCAATATCATAATATCAATATGTTACCCTGCGCATGTTGCGATAAGATTGTTAGAGAAATCATGATTACCAAATAAGGCTTAAGCCTTATTCACCACCTATCAAAACTTAAATAAATAAAATTTAGAAATTTTAACAAATAAATTATATTTATTTTATAATGTCGACTTTAGATATTGGTATTTTAATTTTTGGTCAAACGACAATAAAGCCATCAGTTTGTGGGTGAAGCAACTCATCGTATTTGTTAATTGATTTTTAAAGGATTGCATTATCGTGTCCGGAAGTTCGTAAGCAGTGATATCATTAGCATTTAAAAGTCTCTGTATATCCACCCACTCTCACTTCCCAAGCGGTCGCTTATCCCAGTTAGTTCTTGACTTACCCTCCACGATTTCTTTGAATGCGTACAAGTTATTGTGCAGCTTATTGCAAAGATAAATTATACTCATATATATATTTCTCTATTGAATTCATTTTTAAAATATTACGTTTTTTTTAAATTTATAAAAATATGATTAAGAGGGGGCTATTTTCATTACGTTGTACGATGGCTGAATAAAGCTTTATGGCTCTATGATTTCTAGAAGAGATTTTTGAATTAGATTGCCTGGATTGTGAAAACGAATGGGTAGGGTTGAGAGAGCAAAATAAGCAAGAAGTTTATAGCTGGATTCTTTTGCCGCAGTAATCTCATAACCAGATTTGAAAGCGGCACACAAGTGGAAAATTATAATTTTATATATATATATATATATATCATTACATTATTATTTTTAAATTTTTGCTATGGGAA
>APFE030187496.1:928-25219 GCA_000404065.3 Pinus taeda | reverse complement strand
TCCAATGCGTTGGAAGCACACGCCTTACATGGAACACCACCTGCCTCGAGAGCTTGCTCTATCTCAGGTCAACTCCTCTTCACCGTGTTGGGACCAGGACACGTCCATGAAGAATCCGGAGCACACCGCCTGTCTAACCGAGCTCATCCACGGATCCCATCGTGATATTACCGGGGCTCACCACTTTCGTTCGTCATTCCGAGGATTCATTCACTTGGCTAACTTCGGGGCATGGCTCTGATACCACTTGTTAAGAAATTTATTGCATAACATAAATAATTACTGAGAGGAATAAATATAAAAATAACCAGCAACAACCATAAACACATAAACGCAAATGTTTATCGCGAAAACCCCAAATCTCGGGAAAAAACCCAACCTAATAAGATCTTATTAGCATTGGCCAAAACCCTGGCCAATCCGACCAATTGAGCCTTCACCGCTCATCTCCAGGTCTTGCATTACAATGAAGTCCTTCCAGCCTTTTATAAGCTCCATTACATATAATAACACGGGCAGAATACTAAGGGTGCACAATACCATGTGCCCCAAAACCATCACTGGTCAACTTTGACATCCAAGATGATCCAAATCAACAAGTGGACTAGAGGCATCAAAACTATATTGAAATATGGTTCCATAAAATCAATAATTTGCAACCACACACTCTTCTTCAACAATTCCTAATATCATATCAATCAAAGCATTTGGTCTCTGAAATTCAGGTACCATGCCAAAACATATATTTCAATCCTACACATCAATTTATCTGTCATCTTGATGTGCACATGCTTCCATTGGAAGTATTCTTATACATGAAAGATATTTTATTTTTCAAGTAGAATAGGGTAGAAAAAATAAAAAATGAAAAACAAGAGGAAAAAATAAAATCTCAAGTGAAAACCTCCTTTGAGACACGTGAGATTGGCTCATTGATTGAAAACCTCCATAGGTGGTCAATGGGATGGAAAAAAGAGAAAAAATAGAAAAAGAAAAGATCTCAGGTGAAAACATCCTTTGAGGTGCCTAGGCAGACCTACTTGAAAACCTCTTTGAGGCCACTAGCAGGCTTATAAGAAAAAAAAGGGAAAAAATAAAAAATATTTTCTACGTGTATCTCTCTCTCTCTCTTAAATTCAAGTTCTCTCCAACCTCTGCAAGCAAAAAAACAAGTTAGCCACCAAAAGAAAAGTTGATCAAAAGTCTAGTCAAAGGAAGTCAAATTTGGAATTATCCTCCTTTGTTCAGATGGTCCAGAAGGACCAAGACCATGCCAATCCATCACCCTCATCTATTTCTACCATCACTCATCATTCCCAAGCTTTTACCACTCATTTTCCTCCCTGTCCTAAAATTCTACAAGAAGACTCTGTTTTGCTACAGGAAACAAAAATACATAGACCATAAAATTGATTTTATCATATCTTGAAAATTGTGCATCCATTTTCCAAGCTATTTCAGGGGGAGATGCATATGGATGATAATAACATGCCCAGTCAGTTTAAAAAAAATTATGTGCACACTTTTCACGAAATTGACCTTCATCACCTACAACCATTTCTAAATTTTCTAAATGTTTGTGCATCTATTTGCAAAACTGCTTCATGGGGAGATGCATATGGATGATGGTAACATGCTCGAGCAATTTCAACAAATTCTAGTGCACAATTTTCGAGAAATCAACCTCCATTACCTAAACCCATTTTTAAATTTTCTCGGGATTCACACATCCATTAGCCAAATGTTTTTATGGGGAGGTGCATAAGGATGATAACAACATGCTCCAAAAATTTTAGGTCAATCCAGTATACTATTTGGGGGATATGGGAAAAACAAACCTGCTACAGGAAACTACTACAAGATGTCCTGAACTGCTACAGGATGTCTTGAACTGCTACAGGAAGTTAGCTGAGGGGTTTTGGAGGAAAATAATGGTGACATTAAGTGTTGTAAGGGTGTATGACAATTGTGAAAAGTGTGGGGAAGGTGAGCATCACCTATGGCTAAGGCCAACACTCCAAGAAGGTTAGATTTGACTAAGATAGCTTTCACATGGTAACTAAAAGACAAAGGTTTTGGGCTAGCATCCATCAACTCAAACAACAAAAAATTGGGCACTAGAAATAAAATTGAAAAAAAAATCCTTATTAGTGAAAGAATCATCAAGCTATGAAGACCTATGCAGAAGAAAACAAAGGAAATTATCACCTCCAGAGGACCATGGTACATGTATGCAATATTCTTGACCACTTTTCTTGAGCATATTATAGTTAGAAATTTGTTGTCAATGCATAAGAGGTGGGGTTTTATAAGCTAAGGATGTGTCAGCAGTCTCAACCACTCTCAACTAGTTAATTGTAGCTAACTCCCTCACTCATGCAATGTGGAAAAACCAAATTAGGAAGGGTGATGATTATGAGGAATGGGGACAACCATTAAAAGAGAAAATTTCTGCAAAGGCCAAGTCACCAAAGTAATTCAATCCCTCCATCCACTTCATATCCACTATCTATCCATCCCATTTCATAAGAAAATAATTAATATTTTTCGAGAACAAACCCTACGCTTTGGCTCACCCTAAAAATTTCTTGGAAAAACACATAAAATACATCCTCTCCATTTTCACAAACCTACACTACTCCCTCTAAGTCCTAGCATCATCCTCCAAACCTTCTACATCATTTCTCATCACTCCCATATAGTTAGAAGATCTTGAAAGAGAAGGAAGGAATACTACATGAAGAAAACCTCCTCCTATAACAGCCTGTGCAATCATTACAACAAGCCATAAACCTAATTTTTTTCCCCTTTCCCATCAAGTGGAGGGGGTCATAACAATTCATGAGGAACTCTACCACTCCAAGGAGGACTCTCAGCCACCATCTTTGGAAGGAAAAAAGGACCTGCACACATAGCAACAACAATAGGCAAATACCATGAAGGGTAGAGAAGAAATACACAGGAACAAGAAAAATAGAAAATCTTGAGAAGGAGAACTAGGAGAAATGGGTGCAGGATTTAATGGAAGGGAAGCAAATTTTGACACCTGTGAGGAGGCCAAACACTAGAGAAACCATAACTAATAATCTCAAGGCATAAACTATTTTTCTATAGGAGAAAATGGAGCTACTATAGGAAACATAGGGCTGCTATAGGAAAAATAGGGCTGCTACAGGAGACAGACAACTTGCTACAAGATTATCCCAAAAGAAAAAATGGGCCCTATATTGAGGATCATTGGCCTCAAAAACCTAGAGCTTTGAAGCAGTCTTCAAAAAAGGGGCAAGTACTTGATCTATCACCTCTTGCGAAAAAAACATCTGTGAATTTTTGCAAAAATATTCCACGAAACATCTTGTAGCAAAACCATAAAAAAATTGAATTGTGGATTTTTCTTGTAAGGATGAGCATTATGATGGGAGAATAAACTTGTTTTGAGATTGGCATACCTTTCTTCACCTCACTCATAAAAAATAAGCACTCCTCCTGTTTCGATAAGCTGAAATGATGAGTGCTATGAAATTGACAATTTACAGTAGGGTTCGCTTGCACAAACGTTGAGAAGACACAGACAAATGTTTTTGACATGGATAGAGAATCTTTTATGGACTTAAAGAGACAATCATGGATGGATCTGTAGAAAAATAAGAGGGTGGGAAAGAAAACTAAAATGTTGAAACATAAGATAAAGTTCTTAAAAAAAATCAGAACAAAGTATAAAAGGAGAATAAGAAGCAAACTGAAGAGATAGCCTCCCTCCAATCCAAAAGAGAGGAGCCCCAAGCCTCTCAAAATAAGCCAAGCACTAGGGGAACCATGACTAGTCAACTAAAAGAAGAATATGCCCTGCTACATGAAGGCATAAATTTGCTAGAGGAAGGTAGAGCGTTGCTACAGGAAAGTGTTGAACAACTATAGAATAAATCAGGGAGGCCACTAGGGCCATAAATGAGGCACAATGAGGTCACTAAGTTTCTCAGAGGATGTGAAACACTTTTAGTAGGGGGTATGATGGGCCTCCCAATTAGACATAAATTAAGGCCCATCTGACCATCCTTCAACACATTAAACCTCTCTTTTTGAATTAGATAATGTATTTTTAACTTTAATATTTTCATTAGGAAGGTTCATGGTTAATTGTATATTTGTGCCTATTATTATTTATTTTTGTAGAATATTATGAGAATATTGGGCAGATTATGGAGATTTGGAGGAAGAGATAATTTAGGGACTTTCTCCCTACTACAAGAGAATCAATATTGGACAATAAATCAATAAGGTATTCTAAAATTATTGCATGGATTCTAGAGCTCTAATGATTGAGAAAATCTAGGAATGTGTTCCCTATCATTTAATTCAGATTCCTAGCGTTGGGAACCAGATCCACTATTTGAGGGATTTGGGAGAGGAAAACTTCTTCCTTTCATGGGGAATTCTTTGTAATCATTTTGTATAAGTACCAAGTAAAATTTTCCTCTAGGGGTTGATTTTTCTTAGTCTTCTTGGGGAGAGGACGTGTATTTTGTAGCTCCATTGTCATTTCTTGTATGGATGTAATTGTATTGATGGAAATAATGAAGATTGGTGCCATTTTAAAATTATAAATCTTGGTATCCTTCTTATGACTCTAAGTTTCCTTGGGCTTGGCCATCATAGGAGCGTCAGATCCCTTTTGTATCATTTAATTTTCTTCCTTTATCTTCTTATTCACATGCATCACTTGTTCTTGTTTTTTTCTATTCCTACATTTAGTATTGATGATTTCTTATTGTAGGATTGCGTTAAATGGTTGAAGTAATTTATTTTGCAGAATCACAAACATCATTTCATCCTTGGAACAACTTGGGAATATAGTAATCATTGAGCTACTTATATTAGTTTCCTTATTCCCAATTCTAAATTTCTGGAAGTCCCTTGTGGCAAATAGTAGTAAATTTTATTTTTAGGACATGCTAACGAGCTTCAATCAATTTGATTCCACTTGCATTAGATCACAAAAAAATTCCAATTAATAAAAAATTTCACCCCATTTCATTTTCACTTGATTAGGTTAGGAATTTGATAGATTTACTAGCTCACTAGTTCTCGAGTTTCTAGATTTTAGACTAGTAATTTTCTGCTATTTTTTAGCGATTCGACTTGGAATGGAGACCTAAGACATCCTAGTCAATAACAAAATTTGTCCCATCCAATTTGGATTTGATTTTCTTGGTCATTTGGTGAATTATAACATCCTGTAGCATTGTGTAGTTTCCTGTAGCACTCTTCCATTGTGTATATACTTGCCTAGATTTGCTCAAAAAGATTGGTTTTCGCCCCTTAAGGTTGAATCATGATCCCTAGGCTCTAAATCAATGGTTGAGAAGGAATAAACACCACTTATGAATTTCCTTTTTACCCATCCAAAATATCTTAGCAATTTGGGTTAGTGGATAGATTTATGAAATGGGAATACAATGATGATCCACATTTGTCCATGTCTTCTCAAGGTTTGTGCAAGGGAACCGTGGTGCTAATTGTCAATATCATAGCACTCATCATTTCAGCTTATTGCAATAGGAGGAGTTCTTCCTATTGATGAGTGAGGTGAGTAATGGTATGCCAATCTAAAAACAAGTTTATTCTCCCATCATAATTCTCATCATCAAAAGAAAACTCCACACTTCAAATTTTTATGGCTCAGCTACCAAATGTTTAGTGGAGGAATTTTGCAAAAATTCATAGAATTTTTGTTTGTAAGAGGTGATAGATAAATTACTTACCCTTTCTTTAAAGACTCTTTCAAAGTTAGAGAGTTTTGAAAGAAATTGAAATAAACACACATAAATTATATCAGAGACATTAACAAACCAGACATGGTAGAAAAGGCCTGAGAGCCTCACTGTATTCCTCTCTCCAAATTATTCAAATAATGTTTATGATACAAATATTAATACATGAAGAAATTGTCTCAAGATAGTGAATATATCTTGGACACTTTGGTTGAGAAAATATATCAACCAGACACTCATCTAGGAGTCTAACTAGTTGGAGCGAATCTATCAACCAACTAGAGCTAAACCGACTCCCAACTTTGAGGAAGAAATCCAATCTAGAAAGTTAGGAATTAAATCCAACTTTCATGATTTTAATTAATTTAATACATTTTGAGTTTGAATTGTTTTTAATGTGAGAGTGAGGCTAACATTCCCCCCAATGATAAGTCCAAAGTAAGAACTTGTACCATCTCCAAGTCCTTATGCTGAAACTGTTAATATTTAATGAAAAACTGCCAAAACTGGATGCCAAAAAAACTCCAATTTGAAGAGAACATGAATTAGCTGCAAGTCTGATAAAACTCCATTAGGTTCCAAGCTATAAAATCATCCATCTGTACTTTTATTTCAATCAACATCCCAATTTATTTTATGTTGAATGCCCACTGACTAATTTAACGATGATGCCCACTGACTAATTTAAACTCCCCCCTTCAAGTGTAGGAGAATTCCATTGTTGTACTCCCGCTTTCAGGGGCATGAGAGTACCATCTTCATTTGATTGTGGGCTACAATAGGAAAGATTGAATTCTGTTGTAAAAATTATACAATTGTTTTACTATTGACGACCATTCCCAAGGATCAATCCATGCATAATTGATCTTCAATCTAGCTGGTTGGTTTTGTTTGCAACATTTTTCTGATGAGTGATTTTGCCTGCCACAATGGTGACAACGATGGAGATCAATGATCTTCCATGTGAGCTATTCTTTGACAATGTTTGCATGTGGGTTTATCTTCAAATTTCACATGGTTTGCTGATGTTATTTGATAAAAAATTATTGCACTCTTGAACTTGATTGGCTTAGAATATTCTATGATATGCAAGTTATTTTCGTCTTTGTCATATCCTAATCCTCGTCGATTTTTGTTACTTTGGAGTTCTTCCATGACTTGATGATTGATTTGGATGAAGCAAGTTCAATTTGATCATGGACAACTTACACACGTGAAGTTGTTTTGATGAGTGAAAGGCTTGATGCTCGAATGTGAGAGTGAGGCTAGTAGTTTTGTGGCCAATGATTCTTAAGATAGGGCCCAATTTTGCCTCTTGGGACAATCCTGTAGCAGACAAACTATCTCTTGTAGAAGCCCTGCTTTTCTTGTAGCAGCTCCATTTTCTCCTATAGCAAAGAAATTTGTGCCTTGAGATTCTTATTTATGGTTGTTCTATTGGTTGGCCTCCTAACAAGTGTCAAAAGTTGCTTTCCTTCCATTAAATCCTACACCCTTTTCTCCTATTACTCCTTCTCAAGTTTTTCTGTTTTTCTTGTTCTTGTGTATTTCTTCTCTACCCTTCATGGTATTTGATTGTTATTGCTGCTACATGTGCGGGCTCTTTTGTTGCTGCTCAAGGTGATAATGTTGCTGGTGTAGAGTCCTGCTTGGAGTAGTAGAGTGCCTCATGTGCTAGTATCACCCCCTCTACTTGATGGGAAAGGGGAAAAAATAGGATTATGGCTTGCTGTAACGGTTTCACAAGTTGCTATAGGAGGAGGTTTTCTTCCTCTAGTAGTCTTTCCTTATCTTTCAGGGTATTCTCACTGTATGGGAGTGATGAGAAATGATCTAGATGGTTTAGATGATGATGCTAAGGCTTAGAGGGAGTAGTGTAGGTTTGTGTAAATGGAGAGGATGTTCTCTGTGTGTTTTTCTAAGAAATTTTCAGCGTGAGACTGAGTGTAGGGTTTGTTCCTAAAAAATATTAATTTTTTTCTTATGAAATGGGATGGATGAATGATGGATGGATAATGGATATGAAATGGATGGAGGGCATGGAGTGTTTTGGTGACTTGGACTTTGTGCAAATTTCCTCTTTTAACTATTGTCCTCATTCCTCATAATCATCACCCTTCCTAATTTGGCTTTTCCACATTTCATGAGTGAGGGAGTTAGCTGCAATTAGCTAGTTGAGGGTGGCTGAGACTACTGAACCATCCTTAGCTTATAAAACCTCACCTCTCATGCATTCAAAACAAATTTCTAACTATAATATGCTCAAGAGAAGAGGTCAATAATATTGCATACTTGTACTTACCTGATGGTTGTTGGAGAGGCATGCACGCTGCTGCTAATTTCATGATTGATCCATGGTCCTCTAGAGGTGATAATTTCATCTTTTTGCTTTTGCACATGTCTTCATAGCTTGATGATTCTTTGCCTGATAAGGTTGTTGTGTGCAAGTTTCTTTCTAGTGCCCAATCTGCTGCTGGTAGAGTAGATGAATGATGAAAGTGGTGTTGGGGGACCTCTCTCAACCTTTTGATCTAGGTGGATATTGGTGGCCACCTGCCTATTCCACCTAGACCCCCAACACTTTATATCTTGTAGTTTTTCAATTTCTTTAATTGTAGCACAGTTTACTATTTGTGGCATTTTTTCCTAAACTTCAGAGTCGTTTTGAGGGAAAACAGAGAGACCAAAATCATCCCAAACTAGCCTTTGTTTTCTTTTTGGCCTTCTCTTCAAGATCTTTGAAACAAGGTATTATGATAGCTAGACGAAGATTGTATGCCAAAGTTACGACCACAGGAAGTTGATGTACCAATTTACCCAAACGAGGCCCACAGTTTTGGCGCTTCATATCCTAGGGTTAGGTTTTTGGATGTTTAGGGTTTTCCATTGTTTCTCAATAATAAAGAGGCCTTGAGCCTCATTTTAACACTGTTCTAAGGCATGTAGTCGCCACATCTCTTCTCAGAGATAAGCTAACATCGCCCAAGCTAGTCTTATTTCCATTCTGTTTGTAAGCATATTTGAATATTTGATATTAATGAAATGAAGTGTTATTTCTACTACATCTTTGTATTTATGGTTATATATGTAATTTGTTGTGTTCCTATTTGAATCTGGATTAGTGTTATCATAGCGGTCTGCTCTGTCTTTGTTTTTCTTTGCATGTCCCCATCGAGGTCGGGATATAAGTAGTTAGGGCTTGAAATGGTTGAACCTTTGCAAGACCAACCTCACAAATCCCGATGGCCTCCCATGGCAGATGAAAAGAAGGATGAGGGGGTAGGAGATCCTATCAAAATATTTCTTGAAGAAGCCCTCGAGCACTTTTCCACTTCTGAAAATAGCCCCCCACATCAAGGACTGGTGGGAAACCTACTGTGAGTAGAAGGATGAAAGTACAGACTCATTTTTTTTAGTCGCACCTACTTGGAACTTATTCTGAGATACCATCAAGGAGCAGCACTAACCTATCGGGAGCTATGAGGATAAATACATAAAGTGGACAATGCTGTGATAGGGAAGGAACCAAGATGTACCAGGGTTTACCAATGTTTTTCATACCCTTTGCACAAAGTTGGGTATTAAGGATTTTGAGAACCATTTGGTTCTCAAGTACTATGATTGCCTACATAGGTACATCCAGGACGAGATGGAGTTCCTGAATATCTCCTCGCCTAGCACGACATACCAATATGCTGTCAAGATCAAGCAAAATTTTAAACATAAGAAGTGAGAGTTTGGATCTCTGAATCCAAAGCAAGGGAAAGGTACCCCCAAACTGTAGAACAAATAACAAAGAAAAGGTGATTCAGCTCAGGACAACCCGCCAAAGCTACAAGAAAAGAACAACTTTACGAAGCTGAAGAAGGACATAGGAAAGTGTTGCGAGTTCCATAAAATATCCACTCACAACATAAGTGAGTGTTGGGCCAAGCAGTCACTGATGGCCGAGCTAAAGGATTTGGAATCAGATGCATGTTCTGACTCTGAGTCAAAACCCGACAAGGGGAATGACAAAGGGAAGTAGATTATCGATGCAGAACCCAATGCCACCGTTGCCACTATGAAGATCTAGGAGGAACCCGAAGATCCAGAGGAGGAGGAGTGCCTCTTCCACTCCCAGATGTGGATAAAGGGTTCCCCGCTACAATTCATTGTCGACAATGGGAGCTAAAAGAACCTCATTTCAGTAGAGGTCGTAAAGCAGCTGGGCTTATTGGCCACAATACATCCACAATTGTACATCATCGAGTGGCTTCACCAAGGATGGGATCTTTGCATGAGCTAGTAGTGCCGCCTTCCATACAACATCAAGCCCTTCACAGATGAGGTATTATGTGATGTTGCTCCCTTGATGTTTGTGATATATTATTAAGCCAACCATACTTATGGAAGCGACATGCTGTGTGTGAGTCAAGGCCTTGTGCTGTTATTGTTACTTTTGGAAATAAGTTGTACAAGATACTAGAGGTAGCACCGCCTACCACCGTCTCTTTGGTTATTGCAAAACAATGTGATAAGCTCATTTCGAAAACTGAGAAATTTGTTTTCCTGATGATACGCCCTCAGGGAAAGAAGAAGACAGTGGCCACGACCTTCAGACAGGGCCCCTTTGTATGAAAAAAATAGATGGACAAGGTCGTGGAGGAGTAAGAGGACATCTTCACCTCCCCCACAGGGGTGTCTCTGGATTGTCAGGGCAAGCAATCCATCGATCAGATCCCTTGTGTGCCGCTACCAAATGGACCAATATATCGATGCTCCATTCTAATGAATGCTCCTACAACCTTCATGAGGTTTATAGATGATATCTTGCATCCATTCACTAACTCATTCATAGTGGTATACATGGATGACATCCTGATCTTCAGCCAGAGTTGGTAGGAGCACCTCCACCAAATCCGACAGGTTCTCCAAACACTACGGCAACACAAGCTATGTGCCAATTTGGAGAAATGCACTTTTTGCATGACCCAGGTTTAGTATTTGTGATGCATTATTGATGAACAGGAGGTGCATGTGGATCCAGCCAAGATCCAAGTCATCCGGGATTGGCTAGATCCAACCACTTTGACATAGCTTCACAACTTTTTGGGTCTTGCCAATTTCTACTGTAGGTTCGTGTTGGGATTCTCTCATATCACTTGGCCCTTGAGTTAAGTTACCAAGGGAGGAGTGAAAGAAAAATTATTTTGGTCTAAATCTCAACAGAAGGCAATCACAAAGTTGAGATATCGCCTTTGCTCTGCACCAGTGCTCACATTACTAGACTTGCAACAACCATTTGAGATCGAGACAGGTGCCTCTGACTATGCTATTGTGTAGTCCTTACTCAATAAGGGCATCTAGTGGCATATCATAGTGAGACACTTTCAGCCACAGTCTAAAAGTATCCCACTTACAACAAAGAGATGTATTCCATTATGCAAGCCTGCTGACAATGGAAGCATTACATTTTGCAGAAGAAAACAGTCATCCACACAGACCACCAAACTGAATGATCGCCATCAAAAGTGGTCCACATAGCTGCAAAAGTTCCATTTGAATATCAAGTATAAGAAGGGTAGCGCCAATAATGTTTCAGATTTCCTTAGCCGACCACCAATCATGGCGTTAAATACCATGATAAACTCTTATGGGCATGAGATTTCTGATTGGCCACTTCTCTACAAAAGCGACCTAGAATTTGGCCACACATACTAGATGCTCTTAGAGGGTCAGTAAGTTCTATATTTTCACCTCTAGGATGCCTTATTATGCCACCTGGGACACATTTGTGTTCCCTCAAGAGAGCATTCCAAGATGATTTGGGAAGCGCACTACAGTCGGGACGCTGGGAATTTCAGGGTCGAGAAAATAGTGGTAATACTACAAAAGTATTTCTATTAGTTGAATCTTCGGCAGGATGTCAGGAAGTACATCAGATCGTGCACTACCTACATCGTTGCCAAATTGACCATTAAGAAGTGAGGCCTCTATACTCCACTGCCTACCACTAGTCGACTTTGGGAATCCATCTTCATGGATTACATGTCGGGCCTTCCTTCTACTAAGCATGGCAATGACTATGTTTTTGTAGTTGTTGACAGATTCTTGAAGATGGCGATTATGGCGGCCTGCAAGAATAATATCACAGCGGAAAACTACTAAACTCTTGTTTGAATGAGTGTGGGTACACTTTGGGATCCCACAATCTATCATCTCAGATCTGGACAACAGGTTCCTAAATACATTTGGTCTAGTCTCTAGTTGATATTGGACACCAAGCTCACTATGTCCACAGATTTCCATCCCCAAACTGATGGCCAAACAAAGGTCGTCAATAGGATGATTGTAGACATTCTGCACACGTACAACTCAAAGAATTGAAGCACATGGGATGAGAGCCTCCCCGATGTCCAACAAAACTATAACTGGGCTCTCCATAGCTTGACTAGCCACAACCCTTTTCAGTTGGGCTTGGGATTCCAGCCACTATGTCCCATTGATGTGGCCATGCCATTTGTAGCTACTCATGTAGATTCAACTCATGTCTAGCCCAAAACCGATAAGGCAAACAACTTCATTGAGTACATCCAACATATCCGCCAGAAGGTCCACGACATTCCGGAGAAGTCAAATGCCAAGTATAATCAGCGACATGATCAACATCAGGTGCCACACAAGTTTCAGGTGGGCGACAAAGTCTGGTTTCATTTGCAAAAGGAACACCTTACTAGAGCCTATCAGAAACTCAGACCACTATGATATGGTCCTTACACCATTACCAAGGTGGTGGAAGACAATGCATTTAAGCTCAACATTCCCCCATTCTTTGGCTTGCACCCAGTGTTCAATGTGGACTGCCTTCGACCATACTTCCCACCATTGCTAGACACATCAGACATTGCAGAAATGCTGACACCTACAACATTAAATCCAGAATGCATGGAACAAGCCATGACTGATTGGATCATGGACACGCAGATCAAGAACACCCGATACCAAAGGATCCAACTATATCGAGTTGTCAAAGTAGGCCAACTCCTTCACCAGGGCAAGCGGCTCACAAGGGACCAAGTTCAGCAAAAGTTTCCACATCTCATGGAGGAACTCAACGTAATTGGGACCATTACTTCATAAGGGGGGAGGAATGATCCAGGTGGATATTGGTGGCCACTTGCCTATTCCACTTGGATCCCCAACACTTTCTCTATCAGTTTTTCGGTTTCCTTAATTGTAGCACAATTTACTATTTTTGTCAGTTTTTTTCGAGTTCTAAACTTCGAGAGCCGTTTTGAGGCCCTAAACGATGTTTTGAGGGAAAACAAAGACACCAAAATCATTGCAAATTAGCTTTCTTGTTTTTTTTCAACCTTCTCTTCGAGATCTTCGAAAAGAGGTATTATGATAACCAAACGGAGATCGTATGCCAAAGTTACGATCCTAGGAAGTTGATGTACCAATTTACCCAAACTGGGCCCACAATTTTGGTGCTTCATCTCCTAGGGTTAGGTTTTTGGATGTTTAGGGTTTTCCATTGTTTCTCAATAATAAATAGGCCTTTGTGCCTCATTGTAACACAGTTATGAGGCATGTAGTCGCCACATCTCTTCTCAGAGATAAGCTACCATTGCCCAAGCTAGTATTATTTCCATTTTGTTTGTAAGCATATTTTAGTATTTGATATTAATGAAATGAAGTGTTATTTCTACTGCATCTTTATATTTATGGTTATATATGTAATTTGTTGCATTCCTGTTTAAATCTGGATCACCTTCCCTAAAGAAGACATGACATTTTGACCCCTTTCTCCAATCGGATTTCCTCTTGTATCTTTTTCTCGACCATCCTTTAGTGTTATTTCCTATAGTGCTACATGATCTTCCTGTAGCAATTGCAGTTTTTTGTAGAAATCTTGTTTTATGCATATATCTCAAACAATAGACTTCATTGACCTGAAATTTTCTGAGCATGTTGACATCATCCTTATGCACCTCCCCATAAAAAAGTTTGGCGAACAAATGCACGAATATCGAGAAAAATAAAAAATGGTTGTAGGTGATGGAGGTTGATTTCTAAAAAAGTGTCCACTGGAATTTGTTGAAATTTCTTAATTATGTTACCATAATCCATATGCATCTCCTCCTGAAACAAATCTACAAATGTGTGCATGTTTTTCAAGATATGACAAGAATAATTTTTGGTTCTGTGTATTTTGGCTTCCTGTAGCAAAATAGAGCCTTCTTTTATCATTTTAGGATAGCAAGAAAATGAGTGGTAAGGGCTCAGGAATGATGCGTGGATGGTGTAAATAGATGAGGCTTATGCATTGGGATGACCTTGGTCCTTCTGGAGCATCTTCGCAAAGGAGGAGAAAGTCCAAGTTTGACTTCCTTTGACTAGGCTTTTGATCAACTTTTTTTTTTGATGGCTAACTTGTTTTTGTTGCTTGCAGAGGTTGGAGAGCACCTGCATTCATGAGAGAGAGATACATGGAGCAAATATTTTCTATTTTTTCTATTTTTTCTTCTTCTAGGCCTACTAGCGCCTCAATGAAGTTTTCAACTAGTAGGTCTGCTCGGACACCTCAAAGGAGGTTTTTACCTAAGATATTTTCTTTTTTCTCTTTTTTTCTTTTTTTCCAACCCATTGACCACATCATGGAGGTTTTCAATCAATGAGCAAATCTCAGGCACCTCAAAGGATGTTTTCACCTTAGATTTTATTTTTTCTCTTATTTTTATTTTTTAATTTCTTTTCCAATCCTACTCTACTTGAAAAAATAAAATAATTTTCAAGTGTAGGAATACTTTCAATGAAGCCAAGTGCACACCAAAATGAAAGATAAACTATTGTGTATCTTAAAATATATGCTTTGACATGTACTTGAATGTCAGAGATCAAATGCTTTGATTGATATGAGATAAGGAATTATTGAAGAAGAGTGTGTTGCTACAACTTAATGATTGTTTTGAGACATATTTCAATATAGTTGTGATGCCCCTTGTCCACTTGCTTAAATGGATCATCTTGGATGTCTTCTTCTTTCATGAAATTTAGATCTTCTTCTTTTTGTTGATTATTATCTCGAACACATAGAGGATCTAATGGTGAACATGAGGAACTTTCTCAATCCCTGGTTTTGATGTCTGCTCTTCATCAAGTGTAGTACATGATTTTTTGGTCTTCTCATTTGAGTATTTTTTTTTTTTGCTGTATGTTGTCCTTAAATGGCATCAAGAGAATCTATTTTTTACAATACTCTTCTTGAGCTAAGATGAATACCATTGAGATCAAGAGGGGATGTTATCAAGCATTGTACCTCAACATTGTAAGTGTGCTGAGATACTTTGTTGTGTGGGTTTGGAAATGGTGGTATAGGTAGTTGAGTGGGAGTGGATCTATGAGATGGATGTGGTTGGGGTTGTAGTTGTGGTGGAGGTGAATGGTAGGGATAGAATGGATTTTGATATGGAGGATATTGAGCAAAATATTCAGGATATTGTGGATTTATCACATAAGTTCCTTTCCAACCTTGTTGCCAAGATTGGTTTTGGGGTTGAGATGGATAAGGTTGCCAAGGAAAGCGCGTGTTCCAATCACTTTGAGATGGATGTGCATAACCTTGAAATTCTAAATTAGGTTCTTGCATCATACTAGGTCGACTTGGTTGCCAAGGTCCTCTTGGAGCTACATAACACTGGTTCTTTGGTGATTGAATTGCTCCATTGTCCTCTTGGTAAACTTCCTTCAACCTTGGTAATGATGGGTGATATTTAATATCATGTGATTCTACATGGAAAACACAAATATCAACATCTTCTTTTTGCTCATTTTCCATTCTTAACATTTTTACTTGTTCACTTAGATTGCTAAGAATTTTTATTTTAAAGTTATCAAGAAAATTCCCAAGTTCATCTCGACTTACCAATCTTGATTTTGATTTACTTACTCTTGCCCTTCCTCTTCTGGTGCAGGTAAATTTTTAGTGCGGACACAAACAATTCCTCTAGCTTGAGAGAGCGGGTCTAGCCACAAACAAACAATCTATGGAAAATATACTTAAGCTAAAATCAATTAAGAGGGCCTACCTGTTAGAATGCTATTCCTCTTGGTGATGATCATGCTTCCTCACTCTCGCTATCTTCGGTTTCCTTCCTTCGAATACCTAGAACAAGCAAACAAATAACAACGAAAATGTGATAGCATACAATATTGTATTCATCCTACTTAATAGGTAAAGGAACATTAAGCCATAAAGATGTAAAATAACACTTCATGTAGGAAATCAATCAATAGTTGTATTCATATAAATTAGAAAGAGATTACAACCAATGCCTTGACGTTACTGGTCTCTTCTGACGTATCTGGGTTCCCACACTTCTGATAACATCTCATGGATAGCCCCAACAATGGAAGTTTTAAGGCCTCTTCCCTCTAGTCTCAAACCAAATCGAAACACACTATTCTCCCTCAAACATACACTAGAAAGCTACAAGATATATATGTCTAGTTGATCATTCAAACTCACTACAAAACAATTTAGCTTGGGAAAAAAGAGGTTTATATAGATTGGATGGATGGTAGATGGTTCCACTCATCATGGGAGAAGGCCTTATCTCCTGAGTTTGTTCCATCCTAATAGGGGAAAGAAGCTCAAACTAATTTTCTCAGCTCCATCTAGCCCAACTATCTACCAGACTTCCATTACGAAACTTCTAGAGCTGGAACCTTCGACTCCATATTTAAAAAACTTTCCAAAAGAGGATTGACAGGACTTGAAAATGGCTTAGCCACTCCGTACAATGCTAGGGCTAGTTTTAATCTCTGCAAATAGGCGTGAGGAGGAAATTGGTCAGTAGTGTCGGTATTGTAAACTGGGATAAAATGAAGATTCATGGGAAATGATGCAAAGGGAAATTATTCTACTCATGAAGAGGGACATACTGGGAGTTTCTTCATGATGGGAAAGCATGTAGGGTTCACTGTAGAGGTCCTCTAGGATTGTGTACGGGGATTATAGGGATAGTGAAAAAATGATGTGTAATAGATGCCACCTAAAGCATGAAGGCCGAACTAGAGTGAGGGGAGACATTATTTACAAGGGGATGTAGGGAACCAGAGTTTGTCATCAGAAAACCAGCAAGAAAGCATACATACATGTACATCATGAAAAACTATGACAAATCATACATGAATCGTGGTATGGACACAACCATCCAAAGAATGATCATGTAAATGGATCCAAGGCATGGGTGAAACCATCCAATACTGAGAAGGATCACATATAACAACTCATGGTATGGTCGTAGCCATCCATATGAAAGAGACATGTATATCAATATGATTATGTCACATCACCTCGCAACCTGGACTCATGTAATCTGAGCCCAAGGTCTTGCACTCCAAAAGATCCGATCAACATACAAATCCTAACATGTGAATGAATGTGTTGAAGTCGAACATGCCAGAAAATCGCTCGATCACCAGCCAATGATGTGAACCATTAAAAAGTGCGAGAGAAACCACCAATAATGACAATGGCTCTCAAGGTACCAGTAGCATAGTTCATGGAATGTGAATAAAGGAACTGATGTCAAACACTCGTGAAATCACCCGATTGAAAGCTAATGATGTTAGCTTGTTTTCGAGTGTGAAGAACTTGCCATTAGGGCATGCAAGCTCTAAGGTACTAGAAGGGAGTCTCTCAGCCAGCTTCCTGGATAATTAACTGAAGTCAATAGGAAGCAACTGTGTCGAAGGAGGTCCATGATGTATCCCACGTCATTGACACGAGACAAAGGGATGCAAATGTTTTCAGATGATATAGAAAATTAGGAGTAAGTGTAACTGCAGAAGGACTAACTCTTGAACATATTGGCGACTTTTGGATCCATAGGATCGGTTGTCATGATGATGTGGTAGAGATCAAATGGAAGGAAAAATGAGAAGCCCAACCTAGGAATGTCAATGACAAAAATGAGGATACCCCAACCAAACATGAAGTAGAAAGTGTCATGTTCAAGAGTGAGCTTCTGACACGAATGATAGAATTTCCAATTTTCCCCCACCATTTCTAGTAGGTACCCTAATTATTTTTTATGACATGCTTGGAGGGGATAGCATGTGCTTGCACTATAATTTCATCCTTCGGATGAATCCGACCTAGTAAGTTTCATGAGCCCTAGGAAGGAGAAGCTCATATCCATCATGGTGACGAATCCAATGTCGTTTAGTGTTTTAACGAGTCCGAAAAAGGTGTAACTCGATATCTTTTTCATGTTTAGAGATTTTAAAAAAGACATAGAAAAGAAAACTCCACATGGTCCCTTTTCATACATTTGTGTCTCTCGAGCTCGAAAAGGTAGAAAATGATACTTGTGAGAACTACTTGACCATTTCAGTTGAGGAGTACCTTTTTCGTAAATAGTTCATCCCAGCCCAAGAAAGGGGTAAACATACACTAGGTGACTAACATTTCAAAGCCTTTAACAAGTTCAAAATGACAAGAGCTTGGAAATATTTTCGTATTTAAAGAGTCGGAAAAGAGCTTGAAAATGGACCCCCAATTTTTATTCTCTTTTACGAGTCAAAAAGGGAAAAATATTGGGCAATCTTTTAATTTGAGTTTTACGAGTCGAGAAAAGAGCTTAAGCATGACTCCAGTACCATCATTGATAACCTGTCATCTGTCGCTGCACAAAAGGTAAATGCATTATCTACATTCTAAGGTAAAATAGGTAAAAAATACTTTAAAAACCATAATATTTCATGAAAAATGAATAAGAGGAAAAAGTAATTATTTTTTACCATTTACCATTTTACCTTTCTGTGAAGAGATTTTCACCCACTCATGCCCTAATTTTTCAGGAGCGGATTGCAGGAGATTCGAGAGGCCATTCGTCGAGCCATTACTTGTAGGTAAGAGCCAAGACCTTAAGTTCCACTTTCATGCTTATTTACCTATTTTTAACCATTTTTTGGATTTTTTGAGGATGTTTTGTCAAAAAAAATATCGCGCCAACCAAGGGTTATGAAGACTGTCAAGCACACCATCGGTGCTACCGTTTTTAAAACAGTCATGCCGACGTCGTGAACAATTTTTTTTCAAGTTTTTTCTTAATCTTTCCGATTGAATCCAATTTTTTCTAGCCAAAGATGTTTATTGACTTGATTATATGGCTTTTTGGAGGGAAAAATTGTGGAAAATGGTGGATTTGAAGGAACGTGAGCATGATAACATTGACACTCAAGCAATGGTAGAATCAAATTGCTTGAATGTTTTGAGGAACTATGGGATCCTAAATTTCTTCCTTACACTAGGTCTGTGGGCTCAACCCGAATTGCTACAATATCTTATCAGTCTCTGGGATGTGGACCAGGATGTTTTCATGATTCGTGACCAAGAACTGGAGTTGGAAACTTCAGACATTTATTTCATCACAGGACTATCCCAAAGAGGGGAGCCAGTCAATCTATATGGATCAAGGCCTTCTGGGGCAAGTGTGACCATGCTTCTTGCAGAACATTGCCCAGAAGCACTCAAATTAAAAAGTGGCAAGATAGAGATCATGATTGTTTGGGATCTTGTGCTGATAGTATTACTATTGATCATAAATGGAGTGGCTGGGCCCCAAGCGCAAAATGAGACCAACAAGTCGAAGTTTCAATATGCTATCGACTGTACGATGCCCACTATCTTCAACTAGGCAGAAGCTATGAAGGTCAACATGAAGTGCCAGTTATCAAAAGCTATGGGTTTGTTCTAGTGACCTTCTTCCTAGAGTGGGTTCAGTTGTTCCACTACTAGCTGGCTGAGGTGGAACTGCCATTTCCACGAGACCCATGGATGGTTTTTCGGAGTGCGTTGATACCCAGGATTACCAGAGGCCAACAGATGTCCTATAAGTCCTCCTTCTTCTCATGGCTACGATGACAACTGATCATAGTGGAGTATTGGACTTACAGCGGTGCCAACTCTGTAGTGATCTAGATATGCTACTCCCATAGGGGGAGGATTATGATGATGGAGGTAAAATCAAACAATTTTAATTTTTTGATTTTTTATTGTTTTTGAGATATATGTGTTCATGAAATTTTGATTTTATGAATGCAGATGTTGGACCAGAAACCCTGCCCGGATGTACCCAATTTCCAAGTGCATTTCTTGACAGTTTGATGTCATTCCTTATTAGGAAGGAAGCGTCAATGAGGAGGAGATCGCACGGAACCTTGAGGGATTGACCTTTGGTATCCCAGAGTATGCCCAAATGGGTGATGTCCCATGCCAGTATCAGAGGCATACGGTGGGGGTATCAGATCGGATCCGTCGACTGCTGACTCCTATTTGAAGACACATATTATTTTTTGGGGTTTTAATGTCTGAAAAACATAATCTATATATATTATATTATATTATATATATTTATATATTATATATATATATGTGTGTGTGTGTATGTATGTTTACTTCCTTGCTTACTATGGTACAAATGCTTTGTGATTTGAGTTTTTACATGTTTCGCAAATGTATATCCAATACATAATTAGCTAATGTATATGTTAATGTATTCATGTGTCTATGAATATGATGATATGTAATGTAATCAAAGTTTCTCTCTAGTAGATGAATACATAGATACATTCTCAATATCTGAGGGTTCCTAACGGAATGTTTCCCGTTGAGTTGAAGAACAACAAGCTATGAATCAAGGTTGACAACCAATTCTTGGATGCCAAGAGTGATAGCTTCTGACAACAATTCGATAATTGCGCTATACTCAAAGATGTTATTAGTTTTTCATGCTAGACAAATACCTTGAAGATCAATCAACTTACCATGGTGGTCATAAATGGCCCAAGCTGTGGATGATAGATTTCAGGTACTATGGCAAGAACCATCAGCGAAACCAATGTGAGGAGACACCGACATCTGCAAAGCAAGAAAAAACATAATAAGTAGGAAATTTGCTTGCAAAATCAACACACCAAACCACACTGTACAAAAATAAATAACACACTATTGTACAAAAGTAACCATCCAAGATGACCTAAGCATAGTAATTTTTGAGATAAATCCCATTCCGAGGCTTGTCTAAGGGATTTCCCTCATAGTCAATAATCTCATAGCCCCTTTTTTGTAACACACATTTAACAATGTAGGGCCCATGCCACATGGGTTCGAACTTGCCTGCCCCCAGCTTATCATTAGCCTGATCATATAGAAGAACCAAATCATCCTAAAAAAAAGCTCGATGAGAGACAAACTGATCAAAATGGGACTTGACTTGCTTTTTCTGTGCTTCAATGACCAAAGCCTCAAGACGATGAGTCTCATCCAGTTGTTCTAGGTACAAGAGGTGCTCTTCCTGAGGTGAGGTCTAGGGGATAAGTTTGACAACTAACACAAGGGATGGAATTTTGCACTCAATCGGTAAAGTTTCTTCCATACCATAGACTAGCTGGAACACTGTGAATCTAGTTGCGTCCTTGGTCAAGGTTTAGCAAGCCCACAGAGCTAAAAAGAGCATGAGATTCCAATTTGACTTGTGCATCCAAATGGTTTGCTGAAACATTGTAACCAAGACTTTGTTAACATCTTCAACGCCATTTCCCTGAGGGTAATATGGGTTGGATCCATCGTGGTGTAGACATACCATATAAGTCAGTTCAGCGATCATGTAATCTTGAAAATGAGAGTGATGGTTGGTGACAATGGCCTGAGGCACTCCAAACCTAGAAATAACGTGATTGAATAGAAATTGAGTTGTCATTTTACCATCCGCAGAGTACGTAGGAATCGCTTTGGCCAATTTGGTGAAATAGTCCACAACAACGACAATATACCCATGCCCCCTGGCTGAACAAGGGTTACAGGTCATATAGTCAATGCCCCATTTGGAAAAAAGACCAACAGTAATAATGGGGTGTACATGAGCGAGTGGGGCGTGAATTTTACGCTGATAAATTTGGAACTCATGGCACTTGCGAATAGAAAGGATGTAATCCTTGAAGATAGAGGGCCAAAAATAACTAGTGTGAACGATTTTTTGAGAAGTAGCATATCCAGATAGGTGACTACCACATGTACTAGAATGGAAGTCATTCAAGAATCTCTCAACCTCCTTGAGAGTGAGACAGTGATGAAGAATTGAATCGACATCGATGTAGTATAAAGTATCTCCAACAATATGGTAAGGTTGAGATTGATGTTGAATGCATCAGAGATCATCCCTGGTCAACGCAGATTGGAAAGTGGATTTCTAGATATACACGATGATATCACCATACCAGGGGTCAAGAGTGATAATTAAGAAAAGAGTCCCGTCCAAGAACTACTCATTGGCACCAGCAGGAAGAGAAGCGGAGGGAAGGGAGAAAATCAACTCAGTGAAGACGAGTGATTTCTTAGATTTGGTAGTACTGAACACCAAATCAAATTCTTGGAGGATAACAATCCACTTCGAATAATTTCGCCCTAGCAACTGACAAGTCAGGATGTAGGTCATGGGGTTGCATTTTGAAATCACAGTGGTAGTGCAAAGTAGAATGTAATGCCGAAAGCGATGAACATCCTGTACGATAGCCAAAAACAACTTCTTTGCACGAGCATAACATGTTTTGGTGTCGAGGAGGTTGCAACTAATGTAATAAATAACATGTTCATTGCCTTCATCATCTTCCTACACCAACACCATAACAATGGTACTAGAGGTTGCAACTAGATAAAGGAAGTAATCGTGATGACAATTTGGGGGGTGCAACAAATCAGCATTGATGAGGAACACTGTTGGGGCAAAGTGATTGCCTGTCATTTAATTTGTCAACCCAAGGCTTTTGTAAACTTGTGAAGCAAGTGTGCACTGTATGTGCTAGAAATTGTCTTTTAGTTTAGATCAATCTAACTACCAAATAACGAAAACCAATTCATCTAATCTATGAAATCAAATAATAAAAATGAAATTCAACTAAATTATGAAATAAAAAAACAACTAATGTATACTTAGTTACTCTAGCATTAAATTATGAAGTGTTACCTTCTTGAGATGATGTGTAAGAAACTATTTATACTTTAACTTCTAATGTCCTAGAAAAGAAAGTAAAGTGTGCAGAAAATAACTCAGTAATTGCATGTATCAAATATTCAACCATTCAATCTTGAAATATGATTAAATCAATTTCTTAGAATTATCTTTAGGAATATCAGTTAATGCAATTAAATGAGGATCTTAGAAGAAAATATAAAAGCACGAAAAAGTAAAGCTCAATTATTGTATAGGTTGAACATTCAATCACCCAATTTGAAGTCACCTTCTTGGTCTGATCTTTGATTCAATTATACAATGAATTGATATTTTAATCTAAGAAAGTAAATAATAGAACATGAAAGGAAACTAAATAACTATGAGCCCTTGCCTCAAACTTAATCCAATTAGAAAATACATAAATATTCCCTATTGAAATGTTTTTAGAAAATCAAAGATTACACAGTCATTCTAAAACTAATACTAAGAAAGAAAATAAAGTTTAATCTATAAAAGAAATTAAATCTCACAATCATTAGATGGTCATTCCAATGGTGTATGAGGATGGCAAGTGAAGAAGCTCCATATGTAAGAAAAACTAAATCTTCAAATCTCCAAGTATAAGCTCCAAAGTTTCTATTAAAAACATGAGCATTTCTCCAACTTTACACATGCTTTTCAAAGGAGAAGGCTCTCCTATTTATACAAAAACATAAGAAGCTACCCTATTTAATGAAGATCCACTAAAATCTCATATAGTTACAACCAAATAGCTCATAATGAGACACATATCCCGTAAGTGTCTTGTCATGCGGAAAGAGTTATTTTTACTGACAAAACTAACCTCCCTAGGAGCCTAAGACTCTCTAGTGACAAACAAGACAATTAAGAGCAATCCTTCTCTAAACATGCATTATCATATGAGAAACCAAGTGTTTTTCGATCCTACCTGAAGTCCAATGCTGTTGTAGTAGTCTAGCCTCGTCGATCCAGATGAGCTCCTCCTTCACTTCGAAACCTGCATACACTAACAATCAAACGATTACATAACACCTGAATATCTCATAAAACAAAACATATTCAACATATAGACCAAGGAGTATATGAAACAATTCATTAATAACAAATCATTGAGAAGAATGGACTTATTTGTATTAAGGAAACAAAAGAAACCATTACAACCTGAGCCTTGGTGTTGTGCAAGTTCCTCCCAGGGTCCAGCAAGAGTTTTTCCTCTACTTTGACAAGCTCACCCACTTCCAAATGAAACAAGAAAGGATGGTAATCTCTCCTCACAAGCTTCTAAAGGAAGTCCTAATTCCAGCACATTTACCCTATAGAATGTTCAGCTTTCAACCCCCCTTCCTTTGGCCCAATGCCTGTATTTATAGTATTCTAGAGGAGGTTATTCAGTTCCAACATCAATGGGATACTCCCTCTTTTGGATGGGGTAGCTCCTCTTTGATGGGATAAGCTCCTCTATCATAGGGATGCATGAACCATCTGGAGGCGCT